>JAMKCH010032703.1:0-24363 GCA_023653785.1 Ophioderma brevispina
GGCAACCAGTATCTGGGTTTTGCAAATTTAAAAATAGCTGTTACAGGCTTACAACATGCAGTATATATGCTTTATTTCTGAGTTAATATTCTGTTGACGGTGACTTAGAATACACAAAAAATATAGTTGAAGTAGTTTTACATTATCGATGTAATATTTTAAATAACCAAATAAAATGCTTTGAAAGGTGAATGTTGATTTTTAAACTTATCCTTTATCTCCATAACCTTGTTGTCAATAAATGTCCTCTAAGGATTTTCGCATTAAAATACATTTTAGGCATTGCCTGTACCGGTTATTTTAAAAGTGTATGCCTGTGCTAAACAATAAAAGCAATTTGGCGGCCATTTTGAAAAATGGGATGCCCAAACCCGTCAGGGGTAAAAATTGAAGTGGCTCATGATCTCAATATTTTAAGTTTTTATTATCTATCTTATCTACAAAATCCCTTGCTTTTATCACTAAATGCACGATTGTTACCGTATTTTTAGTTATGCCGACCTCGCTTAAGATACATTTTCTCTTGTAAAGATTGATAAACAATTTGAATTTCCAAGTGGCTCACAATAAATGATAATACTGGGTATGGACAAAAGCAAATAAAAAAGTAATTGATCGGTAAGGTTGTTTTTGCAATCGTGCATCTACAAGAGTTCGTGGAGAGTTCATACCCTGATCAGTAAAACCTCATTTTTTAAACATATTTGCTGATGGGAAAAAAAATAAAAAAATTAAAAAAATTTTTTTAATGGAAAAGTGATTCCCAAAAATTGCAAACTGGATAATAAAATCATGACACCTTTGTTAATTTTGAATGGGCAAAACAATATCCTTACAATTTTTCCCCCACCCCACCTTATACTGGATGGAAAAGTTTTTTGGTCTCCCTTTTTGGGACCTAATTTTTTTTTGAAACCCCCCCCCCCTCATATTTCCCAGCCTCCCCCCCCCACCAGAGTATTTAGGAACACTCCCTAATTTTGGTTACTCTTGGCATTTTGCGTTTTCTGTGAAATACTCTTATTAATCTACCAAGCAAAGCTAGACAGAGAAAATGAGGGCAAACGCCCTGATGTCTGGATGATTTGATATGACCCCGCCACTACCTAATGCTAGTGATACCTTTTACACGGAGGGATAACCCAGATTTACGTATATAAAGTTTTCATCTGATCAAGACGCAAATGATTTACGATATGAAATCCCAAAATCCTGTTAATAACAAGAATTTGACTTCCTCAGATCTCCCCAATAGCTGTTTCAATTGTGTTCACCAAATCCATGTGACAGTGTGCTTTTTCAATAAAACAGCCATGACTTCCTCTTAACATGCATATAAGCTGTTATCTAACTTTCTACAGATCTGTGTATCCTCCTCCCGTCCCTGGAGCATAGCAAAATACAAAAACAATTAGGACAGATGATTTATTTCGACACTATCACGTGATCCATCAGAAGAGTAAAATGTTTGATATAGCTTAAAAGGAAGGACAAGTCTGTAGAATCGCCTGTTATTTTTTTCAAACTGGAAAATTTAAAAGGAAGAAAGCTCATTGCTCCCAAAATCTGAACTCTCATTCAACCATGTGTTTTTGGCGCGTACTGGGACTAAAATATCCAATTTTATCTTATTAGGTTGTTTTGGTCTTATCATTTCTAGGCCTACCAAAAAAAATCTGATTTTGGTGATTTTATGTTAATTTTTTTATTAGGGCAATCCTGTGTGTTTGATGTGATTAGCATGAGGTGTGTGTGTGCATGAAGGTCGTGTTTGAACGGTGTGTGTGTGGCCGAAACAATTACTGATCTTAGACTCTGAGTTATCGCCAAAACCCAATTCAAGCTACTTTTTTCCCTGGCCAAAATAAGACAATGGGCCCATAGTCAAGTATGTGAAATTAAAGGGATGAGCAGCAATACTGCTGAGTGCTTGTAAATCAAAGGTAAGATTGCGTGTGTTATGTGTGTTTAGCATGTGCGTTTGTGTGTGCATGCGTGTTTTGCAGGTGTGTGTTTGGGGTGCCATGCAGCATGCTTGCGTGCAGAAACATTATACCTTGAGTCTTATGACTATGGATATTGCCAAAACAAATTCACTAGCTATTTTCCTGCAAAAATTAAAGGGCCATGGCATAATTCATATTATGTGAATTAAAGGGATGAGCCAGCAATAATGCGAGAGAATAAAGGATATGTGCAACGCATTTAGTTAGCTTAAAATCAAATATAACTGTGTACAATTCCATATAACTACGTTAAGGAAGCGAACAAAAACCACCAAAAGTGAAAAAAATGAAGTATAGGGAATTTGTCATACCGTCTCCGCATATAGACATACAACGCTGACGACTCAAAATCTACACTAAACCAGTGATTGTGGTTACACCAGTACAGAATAGAACAAGAATACAGGTCATGTGCACCAATATTACGCTTATAAATCTGGGAATTCACAAGGAAAACACTTTTTTGACTGAAGTCGGATTTGCTACGCACGGTTAGCAAATTATGGAAATCAGATAATAAGTACTGCCTGGTCTTTAAAGGTCTGACGTCAGAGATTTCGAAATAGTATTTTTTGTTGTACATAATGAGAATGTTCAACTAGAACTAAAGATAGAACCTAAAATTGCACAATTCTCGAAAAATTGAGATGAATCTGATTTTTCGTGTTGATGCAGTAAAAAACATTAAGTTTAGTATTACATCCCATAGGATATGTGTATAACAACAATCCGGATCCGGAATTTTATAACAAAGTTGTGATTTCTATATGAAGGAATTCGATTTAAGCTTGCAATTAACACAGTGATTAGATAGGCAAGCATTTATGTACATGCAAAAACACGATTATTTTTGCGAATTGAGGGCGCCTCCTCCCGCCTCCTCGGAAATCTCTGAGATCGGCCATTTAATCACACAGCTTTTAAGCCCCTGTTAGAACATCTATGCCGTAACAAAAATTTACCAAAATACAAATTTGATGATTTTTTCGGATCAGCACATCGTGCTTACTCCCTTTATGTGTTCTGGGCGTTTACCCCCATTTAGGCATGGTGAGGCAAGCCTGCTGCTGTAAACATGATACTTACTGCCAGGTTGCGACTATAACACTCATTTGCAGGTATTATTCTCAATAAAAGTGCTATGAACCATCAATCATTGAATTGATGGTTATTGCATCGAGAGCGGCGTGTTTTAACGTCGGCTCTTATTTTATCTACTAGTCGGGCGTTTAATATGCATTTCTGACGAAAAAGCTGCCTAGGGGAGTCAGGACAATGGGGAATCTCGTGTTGGCTTGATTTTTTAAATTTCAGTGCGGGAGTCAGTGGGGAAACTTGTATCTTTGTCAAGTTTGGACATCATTTGATGCCGCACTTGTCGTATTTCTTCTGAATGCTATTGTTTTATGTGTGTCTTATTTACCGGTCTAGCGGGGTTTCGGGCGAAATGACTGGTGATCAGTTACCATATCTGTACCAAGGCGTTACCAGGTACTGAGGTCCAAACAACAGTGCGAGTTCATTTGACTGAGTGATCTTTAGTCACTTTTTTTTTAGGTAAACAAATTCCCTGGATGAAGGTCGCCCGACTACATAGAGATGACACAAAGAAGGTGTTTTCCCCCCCCCCCCCCGGATTAATGGTCGCCCGACTATAATAGAGATGAAACAAAAGAATGTTTTACTTGAGATTCAGATGAGTTATGTTACTAACTCGGGGAATTTTGCAACAAAGTTCAAAGAAATCCGAATCAGTTTACCGTATGTCGAGAGACCCAAAGTTGCCTACTTTAGAACATGCAAAAAATATCAAATCCATACCTTAGCAAATTTGGTATCGTGGTATCGTCCATTGTTGAAGGCAAGCCTTTGTCCATTATGGCATTTAGTTATACTGGACTATTGATAATCTTTTACGGATAGGATGGATGAAAAGTTGGGTTTGTTGGTTTCGACGCAAAGTGTATGACATTTTTTTTATGTATATGTTTATATTTGGAGTTGTTTGAGAAACAATTGGTGTACGATGAAAACCTCATCTGCGTGTCATGACTAAGTTTTGTTGGCTGTTTTCGAAATGCAGGACATTGCTGCCATAATGCATACCCAGCCCAGCGTGGGTCATCTAAACGATGTACCACCACGTTGACCGTTTTTAAGGCACCTTGGAAATGTTGAAAGCCAGGTCTGGAATTTAATCAGTGGTCCTGGAAAGTTGAGACACTTTAATATATACATTTTCTAGATATAAATATGCGATTATTACAATGATAAACAAAAGCGGGTATTCACTTGCGACAGCAGTGGACATAATCGGAATCTTTTTTTACTAAACCTTACAATCTGCGATAATATATTATATTGTGGTTGAGACGACAAACACACTCGCCTTACTTTTGACGGGTTTAGATATTACTTTGTGCCGACGGGCTTCCACTAAATGATGGGCCTAACATTCGACTTTTACCTTAAGTCCCGCTTCGTGGAAAAGCGGAAAATGTTGAAATATGTGGCGGTAAGCATATCAATACTAAGCGGAAATCTGGAACCACGCCAGAATTCCTTACTTTTGACAGGAATATCCTAAAAAGTCTGTTCAAACAAGGCATGTATGGAGGAAATTTGTCGAGGCGTAATCTGCGCTAGTTTTTGATCGGGGATAGTTCCTCTTCGAAAAGTGGCCTGAAGACATACGAACAATAAGTACCGGTAGAGACATTTTTAAAACCCGTAAAGACCCTAGACAATTCTCTGCTACCAGTTGCCATGACCTCTCGATTATCTCTTATATGTTTTAACCAAGCGGTCAACGTATTGCCTGATGTAAAAGTGATATACGATCTATCGAGCTTGCTGCAATACAGATCATTGTAAGCATTGCCGTGGGAACCTGGAGTGTGAATGTTAACTGTTTAGGATACATTTGCCGCTCAAGACTTCAATGTATAGTCAAAGAATCACTGACCCAAGATTCTCATATTGAGTATAAATAGAGTGGTGCTAATGACCCGGTATGGCTTTGACCCCATTTGTCAATATATATATAAAACACTTCTGCATAGCTAAAATGCTAAAACACAAACTAAAGGAAAACCACTGGTCCAGGACTTCTACTGGTATGCGCCGAATGACTATGGTGCACCCGTGCCCTTTTAACACTCTAGTGGCCTGACTATGTGACCTCTTGACCCCATATGGTCAAAATCTATATTACTAAAATAAATCAACTTTGGTGGGTTGGCGGCTATGCGTGTCGCCAATCCTTTAACAATACCTGGATAATGAATGTTGGTGTGGTGGTAGAGCCCAACGTACGGAGGGTTGTGGTCACGATTGGAGGGGTCATTTTGGGGTCAACGGTCATTCAGGGTCATGGGAAAATGCTGGGTGTTTGTATGACATCAAAAAAAACAATAGATAAATAGTAACACATTGTTAGGCAAAAAGAGATAATAGGCTTGAACACAAGTGAATTTAGTACAGGACACAAAGGGGGGGGGGGGGGGGGGGGGTGGTGGTTATAAAGTCTAACACCGTCTGTTCAAATGGTTTATGACTAGTGCTGTGAAGTTGATTACAAACGTTTAAATGTTACACAAAACGGAAGGGTGTACTACACGTTTAGAAAATTCAACACGTTTACACGTCAGCAAAGCCTACTAACTTTTTTCAGTATATTTTTAATGACTGAGTACATTTTCACCAAAATTACCCGCATTCAGTGAAAAGTAAAGTTAACCGTTTCAATGATTTCCTAGAAATGGTTTCGGACTTTTTACGGAAAACTGGGAAAAATCCCGTTACAATGTTCTGTACATGGTGGAGGCGACCTTGGCACATACACCGCATAGAACACGGCCCAAATTACGAGGCGCTTCATACAGACGGGGTCTTATCCAGGATTCTACAAAAATGTATGTACAAATGGCAGCTCCCATCAGTGGTAACGTCGTTGGGACTCTTGGGATATTTCAAACTGCTTATTGTGGATTAAAACCATAACATAGGTAAGTACAAACAACATTTTCTGGTTCAAGAGATTGATTATTTTAGGATCGGATGCAAAGCCGTGTAAAAAACCTGATTACGAATGATTTATGGTGCAAGAATTGCATTCCGTGGAAGCGCCAAATTCGGCAGCGTTAACGTGTTGTGACAGTTTAAACGAATCGAATATACAGACCGGAGTGTAAACGGATAGGAACTACACGGTAAAACTCCCAGCTCTATTTCTGACCTCGTTTTTCTCCCGCCTTCGGATGGACCAGCACAGCAATATTTTTCATATTTAACCAGTTAACTGCTCTAGTGCTAGGCTGTGTCTTAACGTGTTAACAAATTAACTCCAACAAACGGGTCATACTGAACTTTTGGGCATGTCAGCGAGTCATTATCAATCTTTGCATTTCCACATTACGAATCACCTTAATTTCTAGTCTAACGACATTACATAAGTCAAATGTGTAGCACGAATCCCGACAAGACTATCTCCAAAATTCCTGCAAAAATAGTTTATTTTCATTGAAGAAAACAGCAATTGAAGAAGACTACATAAACAAGTACAAGTAGGGTGCATGAATAAAATACTGACGGCATAGGGTTATTTATTCTAGTGTAATTGACTTCCGCAGCACTGCGTCGACACGTCCATGAGTCTATACACTTTATACAGTGCTTGATTGCTACGGTTTCAAATGCATTATTGGCGTTTACGGCGTGCCGACCACCAATGTCAAAATACGATGTGAAAGTCCCCCCCCCCCAATGTACTAGGTGCAAAGGGATAGCAGTAGCCAAGATTAATGAACTGTTGTGATTTGCGTTCCTTTTTAATATTGCTCCATCAGGTGCTATTAAGCAAGGTTTGGTGTGGACTTATTCCATGGATCTGTCCCTAAACTGTCAGACGGTGGGGGGGGTGGAGCCTGTCAATTTTCGGGAAAGCTTATTTTAAAGAGCTCTATCTCATGATGCAGTCAATAAGTATGTAGATGCTCCATTTCAAGTTACGAGCTTTAAAGTTGACTTTGACTTTGACATTATCATTCAATATTTTGTAAATTATATATGGATGATTCCTACTGACATTTCTACATGGGGGCTGTCAGACGGCGGAGCCCTGTCAATTTTTGCGGAAAACTTTATTTTAAAGAGGCTCTAGCTTAAATGTGGAAGCTTTCAATTGATCTTTAAGACAGTATTCATTGGCTTATTCATCTTGAGGCCCTAGGTATTACACTTAAAATGCTCACTAAATTAAAAAAAAAAAATCTCCCTGTATAATCAAATCTCCCTGATTCCAACTTTGTTGATCAAATCTCCCGGATTCCAAAAATCTCAATGTTAGCAGCTCGCAAGGTCATTCAGGGGTCGTTATTGGATTAAACTGGATATGAGTTAAGTATGGTGGTAGATTTACCGTAAAGTTTTGTGGTAACATTTCCCGGTTAATCTGCAACATCAGCCCCTTTGGAAGCTTTTGGGACAAGTTTCAGCCTTCAGTCCCCGGTAATTTTGACGTTTTTCAATCTTGATCCGCCATGAAAACATGCCAGTATACTCATCTAGCGGTATGCTCAGCTAGTGGGGAAAAATTTTTAGGGGTCAGTCAAGTCAAATGGGGTAAAACATTGGTGTTGGTGTCTGGACATGAAACTGAGGTGGGTTTATTGTTGATGCCACAAATCTTAAGGTCACAACTAAGTTCATCAGGGTCATTCAAGGTCAAAGGAGGTCAACTGGGGGTAAACGTTAGTATCCAGGCGAAATTTGGTGGGTGGGGCGATTGTTGATGACGAAAAATTTTATAGCTCATGAAAGGACATCAGGGGTCATCCAAGTTCAAAATGAACGCAAAATCGAGGGTCATTTAATCCAGGTGATCGCAAAAACAGGGGATCGCCAACATGCCAAGGACCGCCGTAGTAGTAAAATACGCTTAAAGAAACCACCGTCCAGAACTCTATGGTATGCACAGAATGCCCTCTTATGGCCCATATCCCTTTGACCTCCAATACCCTACTTGCCCTTTGACCCCATCATATAAAATCATTCTTCCAAGTTAGTTGTATAGCCACCAAAATTGCTCAAGATACCACTGGCCAAGGACCATGGGCTATGTCAGATTGACCTTGTATGACCCTACATGACCTGAACCACAACTATTGCATTCCCTAACCACCCAAATGCTGGGTTACTACATCATTGATGCACTCGTTCACTCTAACACCTAATCCCAATTGCCAATTACCATACTGACCCGAGGATAGTCCCATGCTCGATTAAAATCCCACCCCAAGTTTTTAAAGAATCTGAAGATAGTAGAAAATCCTATAAATCCCACCAGAAATTTTGTTGCTGGAAGGCAATAGATAACTGAACATAGTGATTTTTGGTTAAAAGCCATTCTTATTGTTGGTAGTATCATGCTATGTGTTTCTTTACAAAATTAATGGCGGTCAAGCTTTTTAGATTAATTTGCAGGTCTTTGTGATCACAAACACCTATTTGACACACAAAAATATCTGATAAGTTAGTGCGAAAGGCTGAAATGGTATGATGTTCATGGTGTTTATGTCAGGGCGGAGATCCCACCCCCCTAAATTCAGCTAATTTCAGATTATGGAAAAACAGGTTGCCGCGACTATATAGGCGGCAGCTCCGTAATATCTAATTTGGTGGTGGGTGATAGAGCATGACAAAGCCTGGCTAGTGCTGATATGAATTTGCAAGATTGGGAATATTAATGAGCCTCATTTGCCATATTTGAATAAAAATGTTACTTCTACTCTTTTTCTTAATTAATAGATGATACTTATTGTGTTCCTAGAAGTAAAAACTGGCTTGTGTGCTAAAAATTAATTTTGAGAATTAAATGTTCATTGCAAAACTTGTGATTGCGTTATGACAGCTGTTGTGTTCTTAATTTGACTCAGTGCATTCATTTCAATTCAATCTGCCCACCAGTAATTTGACATTTAGAGAGAGAACTTCACCCACATGGAATTTTCACACTTCTTTTTCAGGCAAGTTGATCATGCTGCCCATTTGATTTTAATGTAACCACCGAAATGGAATTAAATGAAAAGGGGAAGTACAAAATAATACTGCATTCATAGTCGTAGTGTGTAGAGTTACTTAAAGTTCTTGGCGTTTAATTCTTAAATGTGTTTTTGATATTTATTAATTGTGATCATGAAATGAAACTGAAAAACTGAAAGTACCCGATAAGAAATGAGTATGAGTACGTCAACGATATGTACCTGTTTGTTCAACTCTTAGAAGTTAATATTTTCTTGTTTTCCCGTGTAACTGATCAGTTCCTAAATTCTCTCAAACTTTTTTGTGGGCCGCCAATTCCCAACTATGCATGTGCTATCGAAGACAACTTAGTGTTCAGTCATTTTGCAGGTGGTTGCAGAGGGATAGCAAGCTAAAGGAGAAGAGAAAATTATTTTTTTTGCAGACACGGTCTTTAAAAAAGAGGTAGTGCCTCTCTTGAAGCTCTAATGTCAAATTAAGAATGGATTCAGAGGTGAATAAAGAAATTTACCACTGCCCATGATACATCAAAAATGATCTTCAAAGAGGAGTTACAAATCACTCTCCTACAATGTACTTAGGAAGAGCTGCCTCAGGGGAGCTATCAAATGCTCTTTAAGGAGAGCTGTAGGGGAGCAAACTCTCACTTGCCTTGAGATGTCTGTTTTTGGATTGTAGAAGCATTGAAGTTCCGAGGAGTGGATGATGATGAAGAGATGTTACCGAGGCATGGTAGAGTTTTAAAAATATTAATTTTGTAGGGAGTGAAAGTCGGGGCTAATCAATTATCAAACGTGTATCCTTGTATCCTGCATTTGGGAGGGGTCTGGTACTGTGGTAGTGACATGGTCGTCCTACGAACTGGTTTTACAGTATAGTGCAGCTCACTGAGTGGGACATTGCACATTGATCGAACGCCCCCATTGGGGTGGGGGCGGTCTGGATCATTTAAAAAGTCATTTCTTCCATTACCAATTAAAAGGGGCCATCCTTCGTTAGTAGCCAATTAAAGGGTAATTCCTTCATTGGGCTTAAATGACCTTTGCTTCATTTAACAAAGGCCCGGTCATTTACCATTTCAGGGCCGTGCCTTTCATTTAACCATTTAAAGCTGTGCCTTCATTTGCACATTTAAGAGCTGCTCCTTAGTTCCATTAAAGGGCTGTGTTTCTTATTTACCAAATTAAAGGGCCGTATCCTTCCTCCATTGACCAATGAAAGGATCGTTCTTCATTAACAATTTAAGGGTCATTCCTTCGTTTACACAGTTCAAGACCATGCCTTCATTTACCATTTAAAGGGGAACGTGCCCTTCATTACATTTAAGTTCTGTGCCTCATTACCATTAACGGGCACGCTCATTTTATTTACCAATTAAAGGAAGGCCTTTTTTCATATATCACTAAAGGGCGTTTCCTCATATCAAGTAAACGTCCGTTCCTTCATATACCATTACGGCCGTGTCCTTCATTTACTATTTCAAGAGCCTTTCTTTAAATATACCAATTTAAAGTGGCAGTCCTTAATTTAACCAAGTAGTTATTCCCTTCATTTATTCACCAATTAAACAACTATTCATTCATTTACATTAAATGGCCAGCCTATTGTCAAATTAAACTTTATTAACAATGAAATAGTATTGTCAACAATGCTGTTACGCTACTTTTCAACAGTAATCAATGGGTTCACTCTTCAGATCAACATTTCACTCTTTAGATTGACATTTCCCGCTTTAGAAGTTTACCCCAAGAGTGAAATACTCTTGAGAAAAAATGCGCAGTGAATTACTGCATATACCTGCACAAAGCAACTTTTTTAACTTTGACCCATGTACACACCAAATTTGCTTTCACCATTTTTAACGGTTTTTTTACCCCATAATTCCAAAACTAAAGCCATAGGTAGTATAAACTAATACCTTTTTGGAAGCCTTGTAACCAGACAACATCATGGTGTGCTTCAACACAATCGGAAAGTTTTTACAATTTTGACCCCTGTATAACCTTGAAACCCAAGGCTGGGGTCCACTAAGGGGGGTTTGGCAGGGCTGCCATCAATTTATTGGATTATAATGCTAAAGTTCTTGTGTGCAAAAATTCCCCATTTTATCCGGAAGCGCACACCTTTTCACCACAGTCCCCTGCTAGAGTGTAGGAGGAGAATAAGAGGGTTGGGTTGCTGATGGGATGCACTGAATTGGGCGAAGTGGAAGGAGGAGTAGGGGTGATTGCCCTGCTAAATGTGTGGTAAAGCTGGCCACCCCGTTTACAAGGGACTAAACAAGGTTTAAAACTTTAATATTACTATAACAGAGAGAAGAATCAAATTTTCTAGTTTTAACCATTGATTTTAGTGGGCCAATGCACTCGAAGCTAAAATATTTCAGCCTTAACTTTTATAACAACTATCTAATTATTAAAAGAATCATTTGTTGTCCTTCTCTGCAGGTGTCCTCCTCCCCCCCTCACCTAATGTTTTCCATTGATCATGGTCGTTGGCATTCACTTCGCATGGACACAACCAGAGGGCTGTTTGTCAAGGTTTCCCTTATCTTTATTGTTTTGGCTGCCTATGAATCAATATAGAAACTCATTCACACAAGGCGGTATAGCTAAAGGGCAGAATAGTGTCAGGACTTCATTCCATTGGTTAGTATACATCTTTAAAAACCATACATGTCCATATATGCACATGCCCAAGTATATTGGGGTTCTAATTGCTTACATAGGCTGATTGTAGCCAAGCCTCCCCATCAGTGGCCATGGCACAGGATCCGGGGGTCATTTTCCTCCCTATTTTTACTCTCCACCACCCCCCCCCCCCCCAAATTATGTTTTTTAAATGATTTTTTGGCAAAAATTAGTGAGTTGGGTCTAAAATCACCAAAATTTGACAAGAAAATTATTTTGGTTTTTGGTCCAGAAGTTGGATAAAATCTCTAAATTTAGGATGTTTTTTACCCACCACCAAAATTTCACTTTTGCCCAAACCCCAAAAAAAAAATCACTTTTTTGACAAAAAAATGCACTCTCCATCCTCCATTTTTCCCACAGAAAAGATTCTAGAAAGTGTGGCACAGCCACTCCCCCATGCTAATGATTTAATGTATTTCCTGAATACTAAGTAGTAAATATAAGCATTCCAGTTCTTGCTGTGCGATCACTCACCATCCAATTTATAACCACTTTGATATTGCTTTTATTATTGCCTGGCAGTCATAAAATTTGTAATGAGTTAAATATCACTTTGCTTTTGCATGCTCACTTGTCATCTGGACCCTTGGGCAAAAATGCTGAAATTTAATAACCTCTTGATGAAGCTTCCTATTCACGCCTCGGCTAGTGTATCATAACATTGTGGTCAAAACTTTACTTGAATCCACCCGTTAGATTTGGGGTATCACTTGGTGCTACTCTATTCCTCATGCTGTTTTAAACCCATTTATTTATCTATGTAACATCAGGAAATTCTAGAAATCAAAAGATTTAGTAGTTCCTATTCGAAGTGAAATATTTGTTAAAGGTTGCTGAATGCTGAAACCTGTATTGAGGAAATTTGACTAATTTTCATACAAATTCGAGAAAATTTTGAAGAAAAATCCCCGAATTATTGCTATAGCTAAATTGGCATGGAAAACAAGTCCTGGATATTTACCAAAAGGCTGAAAATTGAGGCCGATGTTTTGCGGCATGTCCTTGTATGGTCATTTGCTCTTTGAGTACCCCATGCTTATTTCTTCAATTTTTTGATTGCAAAGTGAAGAGGCTTGCAATTTAGTAATAATCAAAGTATAGATTGGTCAACTAATTCAATTAAAACTGCAAAAGATTCAAACAAGGTGTTGCATTTTACTTTTTGATAAGATAATTGGATGATGAACCCAATGCAAACACAATCTGGTAAATCCCCCATGCTCTTCATTCCCAACTGGACCCTGGCAGAGAATGTCCTTGCTATATACAATTAATTCTTTTGACTTGTTTGAATTCTGGTTTAAACCTCAGAAACAATCAGAAAGAGATTTGAATCAGATCTAATTCAAGTCCTTGATGCCCTGCTCTGTTCCCCCATTAGCCTTGAATTAATGATATATGTTCAAAAGGTAGACTTTGTTCATGCTAGTGATCCATTCAGGCCAAAAAGCAAGAATGGTGAACCCCAGACAATAGGAAGAAATCAAGTGGAATATTTGGCAGGAATGACAAACACTGTTCACTATTTGGGTGAACATTAAGCAATGATAGCACAATTTTATGCTAAAAATTATGCATGGCACCTAAAAGGAAGAATTTTTAATCATTTCATGGATCCCCGATCCTATTCAATGGCAGCACTGGAAACCGAAATTTCTGTATGTCCCACTGTGACATAGCACATCTCGTGAAAATGATCCTAACTTTACTTGGAGTGCACGCACAAACATTAATGACGGACGAGTTTGAATGAGTACATGGTGCTATCCCAGGTATTTCATATTGGCATCATTTTTTCAGTGGCCATGAATTACTTTTTGTGGGCCGCCACTATAGCTGGCAGGACCTTAGCATCCTTGTGCTGTGTATGTGTGTGTTTGTGTGTGTGTGTGTAATGTGTGTGTCCAAATTGTTAAGTTTTTTTAATTGACCTCAATTGAAAGTTTACTTCAATGGAACCAAACTTCTGTCATAGGGTTTTGTTCCACAATTTGGGATCCCTCATATGTTTATGAGGTCCAGGTCATGTTGAAAGGTCAAAGGTCATGTGAGGTCAAGTTGAAAAATGGGCTTAAAATGTAAAATTGATCTAAATTGAAAACTTGAAGTTCAATTGGAACCAAACTTTTGTCATAGGTGCACCATTCGATCCCTTATATGTTGATGAGATCAAAGGTCTGTGCCAGGGTCAAGGTCATGGGGCGGCCCACATCTTATATTCTTTGAATATCGGCGAGCCGCGGAAAGCCGAGGGAAAAAAACCGCGAAATTTCTCGTTTTTTCCTCTTTCCACATGTCCCATTGTACAAGTGCATTTATTTCAGGTACATCAATTGGTTGCAAAGTCTGGGTTAGAGCAATAGTTACTGTTACCTACAGATAATTACAGCAGACATTACCAGCAATGAAAAATGTTTTAAGTGCTACAGAATAAGCAAAAAAAGATTGAGCATCACCTAAAACCTCATGGTTACTGCAAAAACCAAGATTACTAATGCTTGGGGTACTAAGCGTCAAAATAATTTAAAAGGAAAATTTTCAAAAGGCACCACGAGAGATATTTTGACATCCTACGCTGTGACACATGCAGTAAATCCACAAATCTCCAATAGATGCACAAAGCCCTCTCTGCTGCACTTTAAAAATTTAAAAAACAAAAACCCACGACTCCATAGGATAGAAGAAGTCATTCACCCTAGATTGGATTTAAAACCCATATGCAAATACAAATAAAAAAATACTGTAAGTAAAGAATGGCACAAGTACCATATAGAATCAAAAAAATAATACATCCGACCCCATGTTTTCTGATAAGAGAACCTCTGATAACAGGGTCAATCCGACAGACTATGGCGGCCAAAAATCCAAATTTAGAGACCCTCCAATAACACCACTGAATCACTTGGCAACTGAGGAACCCCGATAGCATTCAGAGAGCGCTTTGAACCAATTTACACCGTGCATGGCAAGGTGCCCAATTTACTATACCATATGACAATACGATTGGATAAAAAACCCAAAATTTCAAAACCAAGGCGCCTCATGATCTTGCTAAAAGCTATACACCAAAAAAAACTATGTCAAAATGAGCCCTGTTGGATCGTATGACCCCCATCAAGATTAGGTTCCCAAAAACGATTGCATTGTGTAATGGGCTCAATACATATACAGGCTCATACTATACAGGCTCCAATACATCCTCTGGTTAGCACCCCTTCATCCACATTGGAGCCCAAAAATTGGCCTGTAGCATGCCATATCAAGTCGAAAACAAGATTAGTCACAATGTTGGCAGCTAATTAAATTAGAATGGCCACCATCGTCAATTCAAGAAACATTTTACAGACATACGCAACGTAACACAAATGTGAATGTACCATGCCAATCTGATGACCGAGTTGTTAAGGGAAAAACCCTTATTAGATATTTAAGATATGAGAGTCCCAACGGGTATGCCACTCATTTATCTTCTTGTCAGTATTAGCCATACTCTTTTCGATATGAGAAATATCTTTAAGTCTGTTAGTAAAAAAGTTACCTAAAATTTAGAAGCCCTGTTTACCTTAGCATCATAAATGTACTTTTTTGCCATGTATAATGACAAAATTAAACTTGGAACTCTATATGGTCCTAATATTCCAAGATTACCTCTTCATAGCAAGATCAATAGCATTCTCAAACTCTGTTTTACACTATTCCCAAAAAATAGTACGTGTCTTTCATTCCCAATAAGAGATGCTGTAGAGTCCCTCTATTTCCATTATTACAGAAGGCGCATAGATTTGAGTTAAAACAAACCAATTTGAATAAATTATCATTTATACCAATATACTAATAATTATTTTAAACTGAAGGACCTAAGGGTTTTTTTGTGTTGGCGGGAGGATGACAACCGAATTTGATAATTTCTCTCCATTTAAAATCCATATCATTTAAAGATCGAGACCATTATCTTCTGAATGGAGATCCTGAAAACCGTGCCAATACTATATCGGAAAGCATTTTTACACACTTTGTCAATCCTCGGTATTTTGGGAAGCTTTCTTTCTTCTTGAGATGTTTTGAATAGTAGAATTGTCATCCCCCTCTTGACACTTCTCCTTCCATCAATTTGGAATGCAAAAATTAAGGAGTAGTATTCACATTGTTACAATTGAGGTTAAAACGATCTTTAAACGACGACAGGCAAAAAACACTCTTGTGACATCCACAATATCATCCCAATATTTGATACCCTTGGAATACTGCTGTCTAAAAACAGTCTTATTATTTATTGTCATAGTCTGAATTGTTTTCCAGAGAATTTGTTGATTTACAATATTATCAAAATGTTGTGTCATAATTAACAGATCCCCATGCCCGAACACATCTTTGATAAAGGGCATTTTTAATCTTAGAATACGTTTATCGGAATAGTTCATGTTACATGCCCCAATGGGTGCCGCCACCAAAATTGCACAGTTTCCAGTTACAACTCATTTTTTGTCCAAGATGGCCGTTTCCCCATGCAGTTTTGAGACCATTGATAATCGATTGATATGACTCTTTATAAGACCACCTTGTGCGTACTTCCCAATAATTGATTTCATTCACTTTATCATGCTGGCCCGACCAGACGAAATACAAATAGCAGAATAACGTCAACATCTTTAATAAAATGGTCAAGGGGATTTGGAAGTACCGATAACATAAATATTCCTTGAAATAAGCCTAGCTTTTACTAAGTTATTTTAACCAATAGGTGAGATCCCGAATAGACCAAAATCTGAGGATCTCCTTAAGTTCTTCAAGTTAGGAACAAAATTTAACTCAAACGTCTATTGAAGATTGCATCAAAAACCACACCCAACCGAACAGGTGAGTGTGTACTTCAAACCAGTATCACAAATATTTTGAGGGTTGTGTCCTCTGTAAGAACCCAAAGATAGCAACTCAGACTATCTAAATTGATCTTAAAGTCCTGACCAGAGATTTTCCAAATATTATTCTTTTGTGCAGTAATTTAAAAATAATCAACTATAACTTAATATACTCACCTAAAATGCGCAATTCCAAGTAGGAAAATGACTCGGCGTTTTTCGTTTTCCAGCTACACATTTATATACCGTATAACAGTGCCATATAGGATTACCGTGTATCACAAAATTTCCGGATCCGAATTTTTTTTTTTACAAATTTGCAATTTTAGATATGACAAGTTTTACTTCGATTTGACTAATGATTTCATCACACAGTGTTATTTGTTGGACAAGCATTTGTATATTCAAACAACACAATTGTTTGAAAATTAGGGCGCCCTCCCCAGGAAATCTCTGAGTCAGCCTTAAGAATCCAGAAAAAAGTACTCTGGAAAGTCCTAAGAATATTAATGATACTCACTCTTCAAATAATCCACATCTTGAAAACATAAATTGTATTCATCAGCATACGTTACCATAATATCAACATCCAACTCTGAGGCCTCTAGTTTACTTTCTGACATACAGTTCATTTCACTACAATTATATATAACCGGGGACTACGAGGCAGCCCTGGCAAGACCACAAATAATTGAAAAAAAGATGAATCAATGCCCATTGTTAGTAACACAAGTGATATGTTTTATAAAGCTTTAATTCCATTTAATAAGGTCAGGGCCCAATTAAAAATTTTAAAGGTTTCAAAAAGAAAAGGCCATTCAAGTTTGTCCCCGAATCCTTTCCTAAAAACAATTAAGAACATAGACCGGTAAATGTTATTTGTTAAGATAATCTATTGTATCCATAGCCTCTAATATTTTGCCAATTAAAGCGCCCTTTGATAAATCATGTTTGATCAGGATGGATAATATTTGATAGACTCCTTTTTAAATCTACGAGCAATAACTTTAGTGATACTCTTATAATCAGTTGTTCATAAGCGAAATTGGGCGCCAATTTTTCAAATGAGTACGATCTTTATCCTTCTTAGGATAATAATTTTAGTACTCCTCTATTGATCCTGAAAGGCTACCATTTGAAAAGAGAAATTGTTAACTTTAATTGACGATGATATATATATCAAAACATTGATAAACTCAACTCTGTGGAAACCTCAGTGCCCGGTGTTTTGTTGTTTGATAATGTATTCAAGCATCCAAACATTCTTTACTGGTCACCATACCTTCACACTCTTTTTTTGGAGTATCATTATCTACTTAGAATATCATTATCAATCCAAGTAGTTCCATTGAATTACCATTTGGAGGATTGGAAGAACTGTACAATTTGAATAAAAATTCTTTCCTCATCGAGAATAGCATCTGCATCAGTTATTGGAGTATCGGAATTACAATTTTAACTTTGGCAATTATCTTTTGCCTTTGATTTCGTTTTTCTAAATTATGAAGTATTTGGAATTACGCTCAACTCATGTTCAATCCATTTTGGCCCTGAATCGATTATGACCCTTCAGCTTTTATTTTGTAACATACTTCCAACTCTTGTTTTACAGTCAGTAATTTCATGCAATACATTATTACTAGGATCAATATCTACTTTCCTTCTAGTTCATTCAGCTCGCTAACTAAGGAACTTCACGAGATTTACACTCTCTGGATTTACTAGCAGAATATTTCATTGTCAAGAATCTAATTGAAACTTCAAAAGCCCCAAACGCAAATTTGGATTGAAATCATATTAGATCATGATTGTGTAACAAACTCATTTATCCATTTTTTTAAACAAATTAACAGAATTTGCAATCCTGAAGAGAGAGTGTTAACTTTCCAGAAGCCCGCCCGCGAGCCATTATTAGTTGTAACCATATTAATATCCACGGAGCAATGATCCGTTTTTCAAACAGTCGAAATTTTAGAATCATCGATCTAGCTAGCTATTGAATAAACTTAAAAAAGAAATCCAAGCGACACTGTATTGGATGATTATTTTTTGAGTGCCAGGGCGCTTTAAGAACCCTGGGTTTCTCTTTCTCCACAGATCGACCTAATCAGATGCAGATAAACATCACTTTTATATTTACGAGAATTACAATGAGATTGTGTACGCCCCCCCCCCCCCCCCCTTTTTATTCCATTCCATTGGATCAAGGACGCAATTGAAATTGCCACCCCAAATGAATTGATTCACATCAGATTCATATCATCTTCTTGATAATATTCTAAGAGGTATTTCCTTTATGTGGGCCATAGACATATTCATTAATGTAATTTTTCTTAGGTTTTCAACATATAGCCAGTAAGAAATAAATCTGCCCTCATTTATCAATGGAAACGTTTAACAATGTCAAAATTACATATTTTTTTAAAGATCACACATACCCCTCTCTTTTGAAGTAACCGTGAGAGCAATAATATAATTTACCCCCCCTCATCTCTCCAATTTTTTTTTGCTCGTGTCTAAAGTAGAATGGGTTTCTTGAAGCAACAAAATATCCGCAGATCTATTTTGGGTACGTTTTAATTTATCGCCCAAACCCCTTACATTCATGGAGTAGATCTTAACACCTTTGTACCTTCTCATGATGAAGCTTTGGTAAAAAAATACATAATATAAAAAAAATTAAGACGCTCAAAGCTGTGACAACCTTATGGATTTCCAAGAAAAATACGGATTATTATAAGATTTATTGGTACACACCAATAAAAGGATTGTATAGTTAACCACCTCAGTGATTAAATTAGGAAGCATTGCAGTACCAATGAATGCATTTATACCAATGAGCATTCTGCAGTCTAAAACACACACAATGGGAAAAACCAATTATATTGATCAAGAGGCCAAACAAAACTTACATCATTCCAGACATATTTAGTACACCACACATATGGCTAAAGCCATTATCACTTTGATAAGGCCTAACCTTAAGCCAGAAAATTGGGCTAAACTGGCTATACCCCGAAAAGCGGTTATTTTCAAGAACCTGCGAAACCTACAATTAAACAAAGGTCCATTAAAAAACTATTGCATAAACAGAATTTTAAATGACTTTAAAAAAATCAAATAAGTAATCCAGATATAATCCTGCCTAAATTCCATTTGGATCTATGCAGTACAAATAGACAAAGCACCAATATTAACATATGCCAATATTGGTGTCACTGGGTGCAGTTTTGACCGGCATACATACTGTGTTTTTCCAAAAGGCCCACTGTAACCAAACATAGCGACATCCTTACCAAAACTGAAATTACCGGTATGAGAATCGGAATGTATAAAATATACCATCGTAAAAGTCGGCAATAGCCAAAAACCCAAAGTATAGTATACATTGTAATGGATCAAGTGCCCTAGTGTTGCATAGTCGCATATAGTTTAACATAAAATGCTATGCAAATACCTAATCTCAAAATTGTTATATATGCTGTTACCATCAGCCACCAAGAATTCACTTTGCGTAGATTAAGTCCAAGTAGCACATAAATCTGTAAATTAGTCCTAAATAATGTAAGACAAAATATAACCTGGTTTCATATGTGCATAACTGGGGTGTATGTAGCAATTCGAAATTCAATAGAACCGCGATAACGTTTCTGGAGTTCACTCCGGTCCAGAAACTTACCAGACCAGGTTTCACACTGATGAGAGAGGTGGCGGCACTCCTGCATAATTACACAGTCAGTGAGGAGCTGCTATGAAATCCTAAATCTATCACTGTACAAATTTTGGATGGTAGAGGCAATTTCCAGAAATAGATTCGTGGCTATATTTAGCACAGGATCAATAGAGTGGACCAGATCCTTCTAGTAATGTTTGAGAGGAGAGATAAGCCTGGTAGAGAAGATGATGGAGGTAATCACAACATCTTACTCCAGTTATTAAGAGAGTATCACAACATCATTACTCCAAGGAGAGTTTTCATAACATCGTGCTCCAAGTTATTAGCCGAGTTTCCAAAGGTTGACAGTGGACAGTAATCACAGGTCTAGTAATAATCTCCCATATAGTGGACATGTCATAGTAGTCTCAGATCCAGCAGTTTTGTCCGATTGTGTAGCCGGGTCGGTTTTGTATTCCGTGGCCTCTAGTTATCCAAGGATAAAAACAAGGACAGCACTTTTTTGGGGAAACCTTTAAATATTAGTCGACCTCCGAGCTTCGGGAGTATTAGGAGCTGGTTTTCTTCAGTAAGGACACGTCGTCCGTGGACACGTCCCACTATTGGAAATTGGTGTTTTACGCTGGAATATTCGCCAGGACTCTTGCAAGTTCGGCATCTGTATAGTAAATCTTGCTGAAGCCCGCGTGCGGCACACACAGGTAGTTAGTAGTAAGTTTAGTAGTTCTAAATTAACAAATGTAGTATAGATTAATCTTGATTATGATACCTAATCGATGTTGAATGAGATTGATTTAAACACAACAATTAAAATAAATACTTTGTTTTTTAAAATTTGTATCAAGTTCACAGTGTATTGTCTAGTTTATTCAGGAGTTTGAAATTCAGTTTTAGTTTTGAGGTGGGTTTGGCCTTGGTCAAAGGTTGACCGTAACAAGGCAAATATAAGATTAGACATTGCACACATTGCACACGTGGATTTCTATTTGGAAATCTAAGAAGAAACAAATAGAATAGAAATCGGAAAAAAACCCTAAGCTCCATAGCATGTTATATGAATTTAAAAAAAATGGACCAGGAGGAAAAAAATTTAAATTATCATTCACAAAACACATTGTATCTGCCACCGTATAGAGTGACAGAGGTCAAATGAGGGCACCAGGGTAAACATATAAATTCATTTCATAAACGTTTCTTATGAGAGAGAAATGTGATTTTAGACAAAAATCATGCATTGATATGTGTCATTGCACGTGCGTATGTTAATGAGCGTTACGCGGTGCAGTGCTTACGCACGGACGTTGGATTGATTCATATTTATGGGCGGGTGTATGCATTTTTCGTAGAAACATTACTGAAGTGGATTTCATGACATCTTCAGATTTTGTTTGTAAAAATATGTACTGTAATAACGTTTATGACTTAGGTTAATGTCTGTTATATTTAGGCCTCTCGTGCACGGCAAAAATCAATTATAGTGAACATGCTTATAGCTGTGGCCTAAAATGTTGACCCCATCATGTGAACTTTTGTATAGTGGGCCCACTGTATTTTCTAAATGTGCAATTATGTGTGACTGACACAAGTGGTCCTTGGGCTGCGACCCATAGTGGTTAGAGGTTAATGTCTGTATATTTTTAGCCTCCGCTGCTCGGCAAAAATCAATGCACTTGCGCCAGTTTGACCAGGCTAATAATGGCACGCGCCCCTGTGGGACTTGTGCCATTATTCGTCATCAAAATGAGCGCCCGCACCGATCTGTCGCCAAGCACTCGAAGCCAAAAACATTCAGTCATTAACCTATAACCAACATATGGTCGCAGCCCAAGGACCATTGTGTCAGTCACACATAAGTGCACATGTAGAAAATACAGTGGGCAAACTATACAAAATTCACACGAATGGGGTCAAAAATTTTAGCCAACAGCTATAGCATGTTCACTATAAGATGAACATGGACCTTTGATAAGGTACATTGAGATAAAACTAGGGGACACACAAGGTGATAGGGCAACCATAGGGTAAACATACTATAGTAGAATCGTGCATTTTGTCACAACTTGAACCTACTCTTACAAATGTGTAGAATATAATGACAAAGGAGTGGGGTCATGTTCCATCTTATGACTGAACAGGGTATAGTGCAGGCACACAGATACACATAATACAGTACCAAAAACAGATCCAAATTTTATCAGTTTGTTTAATAGCATAAAAAAGTATTTACCTGTTTACTGGAAATCACGCAGTCTGGGTCCGGAATCAAAGGTCAATGAGGTCATTGGAATCATGAGAGGTCACCTAGAAGGTTTACCACATGTGACACCACACAAGAGCATAGCACAATGACATGATTTGAACGAACATGAAAGCGAGCACCAAAAACATTTTGAAGGAGCTAACACATTTTGACCTCCAATGACCTTAGAGGACCCTTGAACCCACGCTAAAAGGGGTAATCTATGAGGGCAAAAAAAATCGTCGCTGTGAGCATCACTATATGTATACCAAAATACTGCGAATAATTATGAAACAGTGTGAAAAAAAAACATACATTATAGGGCCAATTTATATACATAGGTACCAGAGGGAGTATTGAACCAAACCCACAATGCAGAGCAATGAACCCATATTGTACTATACCAAACGCACGCCAGCACCCAGTGATAAAAAGTGTTCCAAAAATCCAAGATCAACAAGTCAACCATTGGCATCATGTTTTCAGTGGCCATTGAATTATTATGGGGATCCGATATTAATTTAATTACAAAATTCCTTATGCGACACAAAAAAAGTTGTAGCTTTACCATTCTCAGGTATAATTTACTAGCCAATTACCAATACAACTGTGCAAAAATCCCCAAATTTGTGAAAATTGAGGGTGCTCTCTGAAAAAAAAATGCTATTGTTCCTTTAAGAAATAGGCCCAAATAGTTGTGTTTTAATGTGTGCTTGCAGTTATTTGGGGTGCTCTCTAAAGGTTAATATTGCAGATACCCTTAAAATTGTGTCATCAATAACTATGGTTCTGTGAGCTACAAGACATTAACAAAATCTCCTTTTGACAATGTATAAAATAAAAAAAGGATCTTGTCTGGCAATATGAGAATTTTAAAGGGAGATGGCCCAATTTTTAAGTATATAAAGTTTCATGCTGATAGAAAAGCCTCCACCCCATATTTCAATCCATTTTGATGCGAGAGCTTAAAAACTGAAAAATTAATATTGGTTGACCTTAATGGGGCACATTTTCACTCATAACTTTCAAACCAAACATCATTTAGGGTAAATGAGAAAAAATAGTAGCTTTTTTCAGATAACAAAATTGCGACCACTTCTGGTAAAATCCGGGGTTCGAGGACAAGGCTAGTAGCGATCGGACCATGGACCTCTAACATTAGGGGGAGTCGGGTTAATGCAGTGGATCTTCCCTCGCTTTGCACCACTGTGGTTCCAGGTTTGACCCTCGGTCGTGCCTGCAATTTCATGTGTGTTTGGTTTTCAGTTATACTTGGCTTTGCAGGTTTTTTCCAGATTCCGGATACTCCTGTTTCCTCCTGCTTCTTAAAACTGGGCTTTCTTCCCTAACATGTATGATAATAAAGTGACACTAAAATGACACAATAGTGTTGATGTGTTGTTAAGGTGTTGGCATCATGATTTAAATGGGCCGAAGAATTTCTTTACAATTTGATATACTTTCAAAAAGTACATTTTTGTTCAAAATTTTACATCATTTACCATGCAACTCTATGGGAAAATGTGATGCACCGATACTAAAGTGCCCTAAAAAAATAACAAAGGGGCCGATCGTTTTTCTGATTTTCACATATGTTTAGGTCTAAGCTGCATACTTGAAAATACTGAAATAAAAAAATGGTGTCACCGTATAAGTTTTTCTGAAAATCGTCGAAAAAGGGCATTTTTAGAGGGAAATTTCCGTCTTCACTAGAGATGCTGCGTCTTGCGTTATTTTACGCCTATATGTCACGCAGCCAAACAAAAAATGGGTGCGTGAAAGGTGAGACGCATAATTAATCAGGCGCGTTCTTAGACAAGTCCTAGCAACACCAGAGTTCTACGCGATT
>JAMKCH010032704.1:0-17173 GCA_023653785.1 Ophioderma brevispina
AAAATTATATCTCAATACTAACCTTGTTACTACATGAACTACGGAATTTTATCAAATAGGACCCTTTTTCCTTCACTTAGCTGTTTGATATTCATAATATAAAAGTGTGGTGTCATTCTTTTTGTCAGGCTGCAGTTCGAGAGGAAAATATAATACTTACGGTCCCCAAAATATTAGCTAACAAAAGTAAAAAGCCTGATGGAATTTTATGACATACTCAAATCAATAAAAGAAGAAGGACACCTTTTCTATCCTTACCGTGGCACTTCTATATTTATATTATTGGATTTAATCATGCTTTATTTCACATAATTGGCTCTTATTAGAACTGAATCATTAACTTGAACCTGATACCTGAAATGCTCATAATTGAACAATCTACTGTGATTCATGTATGGGATTGATTCGGATTTCCCATGTTTTGTATTGTTTATTCGTGTCTACCATTTAAGTATATAATCTGACAATCACCGCAAGATGGGACCCACTGGTCAAAAGTCGCTTAGAAAAGTTTGGACCTGGCTCCGGAAAGAGATCGAACTTTTGACCTCAGCTACGGGTTAGTCTATATCTTTGGATACCCCAAAAGTGCTGTTGTCCCGGGGAGCCACTTGTATTCAAAGGTGGAAAAATGCGTGACAGGGAATTCCAAATGCACACCCCTAAACAAGTATTCCAAACCGACTAACCATACCCTAAACACAGTTTGTCTGTTTTTTCTGTGCTACCAAGAACAAGTTTTTTGTCGTTTTTGCTACTTTAACAAGTAAGCAATGCACCGTGTTGTTAATATACCCTATTATCTGACTTTGCTCGTGTTTGCTTTACTACTTAAATTACACAATATTTGAAATTTTGATCTCGGGTCGTACATCAAAATTTCAGGGTTACGAAAAAAACATAACCCTTTTTTTCCATATTTTGCCTGTTTTTTAACCCCCACTTTTACCCCCCACTCGATGTACGGGACGCGCGTACACGCCTGTTGGAAAAAAGAACCCTTTTTTAACGGCGTTTTCTTGTTCACGCATCATATCCACCCTTTGAATACAAGTGGCCCCCCCCCCCCGGGCTGTTGGTGAAATTATCTTTCTTGTCCGGTGATGTTGTGCATGGTGCTATAACATGAATGGTAATAAAAATGCTAAATGCAAAGTAGACTCTGAAAACCGGTATTAGGGGTAGTAAACTGGACGTGACCCAAATAAACCACCGTATAACAAATTAGTAGTCCCATCTGGGGCTAAGGAAAACCAGTGTAATTCATAATAAATTTGTACGATCACATCCTGTCCCTGTTCCCCTGCACATAAAACTGGCACATTTTCTTAAAATATATACAATGTCACCTCACTTCTTTTTTCCCAATATCAGAGACCATGGATATGTATAACTTCAGCACACCATAGCTAACGATATTACACTGTGGCCGGGTATGTAGAGCCATTGTTGTAGCCAGGTGTTACCAACTCCACGATTCGGGTTGGAGTGACAATACCCGTCCTCTCTCACAATAACTACCTGTACATTTAATATAGGTCCGTTGACCTAATTTTCTCTGAAACGCGGGTATATTGAATAGAAATGAAGTTCAGCATAATGTACCGCGGACTTTTGGTTTCGGCACCAGTTGTTTGGTCAAAGCATGCCCAGCAACCATTCTCTCATGAATGTTTGTTTCATGTTTCACCCTTTTCTAAATAAATTGATGAATATGCAAAGTTAACTTGAACACGCCTATAAATGCTCAATATTTCTTTTTATCTTTAAATGAGGAATATATTTTGTGTCCTGAAAAAAAGTACTAGGTCTAAATTGGAGAGCTACCACTTACAAACTTCATCACGCTCTGCAACGACACTATCAAAATGGCCCTCCAACAATCCCAGATGAAAGGAACTGAGTTTTTCTACACCCATACCGGGTCCGGTGATTGAATATCTTTACTCCATTGTTGCGCTAGTCTATGTGTATTCCACTATCACTGAAGTGGGGAAATGAAATTGCCCCTGTGACATTTACTTTCTTTTGTTCAAGACAAAATGTGCCAGTTTTTTAACTTTTGTGAGAAGACGTGTTATATGATTTTTTAAACGAAATAAGTTCTTATGAATTTACACTTGCGTCTTTCCGCCCTCTGCCCCCCGATGGCGCACCACAAAACAACAAGCATAGAAGGGAGTCCCATAGTTTATAAGGGTTAATCAGGAATAACAGATATTCGGAGTTACTATGTATATCATAAGCCGATTTAAGACTTTTCTGGCATATAAGAATAATGATGATTCGAGTCTATCTTTGAGGAAAAAAATGCAAAATAAAATTTAAAAAAAATAGGCGGAAGAAATTAGGACAAATATCGAAATGATCTCTGCAAAATAGGGTGCTTATTCTTCACAAAATTTGAATTATTTTAGATGTATCTGCTTTACGTCTGGCGAATGGATTTTTCTTTTAATATTGTGTCTTGTAGTGTATTGTTTATTTATCCATAAGCAATAGTCCCAATAATTATGTTTTAACAGACTATTTTACATGTTACACACAGTGGGGGTCTAATTGAAATGCTAACAAATATTATAACGCATTTAAGATTTTCATATTGTTTCCTTTTACTTGCTGTAACAAAAGGCTGTGATACAAACGTTTTGTCTATGCCGGATTACTTCAGATTGCAATGATTCGTAATAATTTTGAGATTTAGTGGCAGCGGGATGGGTGTATGGAGAAAATTAACCACGGTTCAAGGAATTTGTCCCCACATCCACCACCACCCAAGAAGGAATAGCAACATACGCGAAATAGCTAAATTACGACAAATATTGGAATGATCTCTACAAGATAGGGTGTTTTTCGTCACAAAATTTTGAATTATTCGAGATTTATCTGATTTTTAAGTCTGGCGAATGGATTTTTCTTTTAATATTGTGTCTTGTAATGTGTTGTTTATTTACCCATAAGCAAAACTCACCAAATAATAGACGTTTTAATGGACAATTTTACACTTTACACACGGTGGGAGGGGAGGTCTAATTGTAATTCTAATTAATATTATAAGGTATTTAAGATTTTTATATTGTTTCCTTTTACTTGCTGTAACAAAAGGTTGATCTCTGCCGGATTACTTCAGATTCCAATGATTCGTAATAATTTTGAGATCCATTGGCAGCGGGATGGGGGATATGGAGAAAATTAACCACGGTTCAAGGAATTTGTCCTCCCACCCCACCCCACCCTAAGAAGAAATAGCAACATACACTGTTAAAAATATTTCCGTAAATTTACGGAAATTTCTGGCAACAGTATTTCCAGACATTTTATGGGTAAATTTACAGAAATTTCTGTCAAATAACGGAACTTTGACAGTAATTTTACAGACATTTGTCTCATATTATGGAAAAAATGTGTATTTTAACAGAATTTTTCCGTAATTAAAAATTACGGAACCAAAAAAAAAGTCCGGAAATATTGCTGCCAGAAATTTTTGAAATATTTCGGTAAATTAAAATTTTTTATGTTTTTTGTTTTTTATTTTTATTGTTTCTAAAACAGATTTTACGGAAAATCTGTTTTCTTAATTTACGGAACTTTTTAACAGTGTACGCGAAATAGCAAGCGTGCAAATTGTCAAAATTATAAAGAGCATGTAATATGCGCCACAACGATCCAAATCTTCTAATTGCTAAGCAGATCTGCATATTTATTTGTTTTTAAACACACATTATGAGTTTGTGCATACAACATGTAGTTTTAGTAACAAGTTAGAAACAGGGAAAAAAGAATGTCGTATAATGAGTAATGTTCAATTGTGATAGTTAGCCGTATAAGAAAATGATGTAACATTGCGTAAAACATGCTTCGTTGGCCCAGCAATGGTTCAACCAAATCACGGGGCACATGTTTAACTTTAACGTGTGATATTTCTGTATTGAATTTAAGGTTTGGCTGTAATTGATTCAGAATTCGAACATCTTGTAGTATATTTTCTGTAAAATTTGATGATGCAAGGATGATGTCATCAAGGAATCTATAGAAAGCGATGATGTTTGGTATTTGTTTCAAAAATGACCTTTCAAGTGGATGGATAGTGATATGTGGCACCGATGGGGAGCATTGACTTCCTATGGTTAGGCATATATTTTGTTTCTAAGACTTTTATGAATTCAAGCAAAGTGAAAAGGGTTTCTTTTGAGTACTAGAGACAGAAGTTCTCTTTTGTATAACGTTGGCGGTTTGTTTAAACTGTAGATGATTCTAAGGCGAGAACTTTGTTATGATATATGCACAACTTCGGCAACATTACATACTATCGTACTTTATTCATCTGAGAAAATCGCGATTGAAAATCATTTCATGCCTATACCATGAAAGTGAGCATAAAAGAAACAAAACTTAACTGGAATTTAACACCGCAAATATGGCCTCTTAATTAAGCTACACAGTTATGTCTGCATGAGTGTGAAAATCAAAATAATGCGTATTGCAAAATACGACACAAATTACATCATTTTTCAATACATGTAAATGGATTACTATGGAAAAGCTATCTTTGTGGATTTGCAGAACATGCTGAATTAACTATGCCACGGCTTTAGTGTCGATGGCTAATAGCAATGCTTTGGTGGGCATTTAATATTTTGGAGTTTAAAGACACTATCAGTGATTTGAAAAATATTTGAAATTTGCAGGAATAGCTTCAAAGTGAAGGATAAGTCTGTAGAATTCTCATAAGTTACCTTTTCTAGCTGTAGAATTGACAGAAAGGAAGAAAACGGCAAGCGTTCCCAGATACGATTCTCCATTCAATTACGTGTTGTAGTAAGTGTTCGAACGGACAATAATGACTACAATCTCCGATTCTGGCCTTATTAGGTTGCTTCTGGTCTTATCATTTGCAGGGTATGTTAGGATACCTGTACTTGTTATACATGCAAAAATCTGATTTTTGATGATTTTTTCGGTTTACTGATTTAGCAAATCACTGATAGTGTCTTTAAATCCGCTGCTACGTATCTTTGATATATGTAGGTCGAGAGACTGCAATTGGTGAGAAGAAAAAAATCTTAACATTTGGAAATTGTACCTGTAGATGAGTTTGCTTGTCCTCGTAATCAGACATGCCTCAAACCTGTTGTTTCCTGTAGTTTTGTTCAATTAGAAAATAAATTTTACTGCAGCTAATATATCATGGCTGCATGGGTCTAAAATGTACCTGTCATCAGTTTGAACATATCTTCAAGTGTGTTGTACAATGTTTGCCGAGTGGAACAGAGAGGAACATTGAATAGAATACCTTTTTATTGCATGGCAATCGTCTGTTACCCCATATAGCTACAGCGATTAGTGTTTGATCCTTAAAGGTACGTCCCCGGATCAAAACATATAATTTTCCCGTTGTATCAAGGGAAAGTCCCTGACCAGTGGGCGTAACCATACCTTTTTGCAAATGGGGGTGCTGAAGGGGTGCCAAGACTATTTTTGAGGGGGCAAATTTGGGGTCCTTCATCCATAACCTGTACAAAAGTCAGTTCATTTGGGGGCTGAAGGGGGACAAGGGTTCTGTTTGGGGGGGGGGCTTCGCGCCCCTGCCCCCCCCCCCCCCGCTGGTTACGCCACTGGGCATGACCAACATACCCAAATCGTTATTTGAATCCCACAGAGCTAACATTTAAACTTGAGCATACCTTTTTCCGCTAGCAAGAGCCTATAAGTTACTGCACTAATAATTTTCGGAAAAGAAACCCCATTACAGCTATAGTATCGCAATGGGAAGTTAAGCTATTTGTTTTTGGTGAAATCAGAAAAAAAATACAAACTTATCTAATGATACAAAAATTGTCAGGTTCAGATGGTGGGAGTTGGCGTGCTCGAGGTGATGATGCGCGTAGTATTTCCTTTTAAAGAAATCCCCATCAATTTAAGGCTTTGTCAAAATACGCATTTTAAAAATCTATTCACAGTAAGTAGGGAACACTAATTCAACCTCTAAAAGTAATATTCAAAAGCCCTTCTTGATTCAGACAGATTAAAGTGGGGGTAATGACCCCCCCCCCCCCCGAGCATTCTGGACCCCTTAAAACTTTTATCTAGGGATTGCAGCAGCTAAATATTTTGATTTAGTGGAGCCAGCTCACTGTTACATTGATTGGGGTTTTGAAGAAAAAAGGTCTTATCCATGGGTGGACGAAAGGTAGCCAGGGCCCTCATTGAGACATGTGATCTGCAGTCTGTGATGATGAGCCACATTTGGCAGCTGGAGATGGTCCGTCAGCCCCCATCGGTGGTATTGCTGTTGAAACGGGCGACTCCTGTGCGAATCCTGTTCAAGTCCCATTCCTTACTTTGAAGATTGCAACAGGAGAGAGGTTCTGTCCCATAGTGGGTGTCTAAATTGGGTCTGGTCTTGGGGTATCTAGCCAGGCAAAAAAAAAGGTGTTCAGAGAGGTAGTCCTCGAAGATCCTTTGTACATACCGCCTAGATGCTGCCGATAAGTAAAGCTGTCGATCAAGCTTCAATCCCAATATAATTGGTGTAGGATTGTATGGCAGAGCACTCCGTTGAGGTTGATTTGGAGCTGGCGATGAGCGTCTTTGGTGTTCAATAAGGCAGTAGCGGTGGTCTTAGCTTCACTCAGCTTGATTCTCTAGGTCATTGCGAGGTTATGCTGCAAGATGGCCATATCTGCAGTAAGTATAATTTCTACTTCAGTCGCAGCTTCGCCCGAGTGAAGAAGGCAAGATCGTCGGCGTAGCATATTGTCTAGATGTTGTTTGAGGTAAGTCGCTGATACAGTTTAAATAGCATGGAGTCAATACGAGCTTGTGGACTCTTTCCTCAGAAGACGCGGTCGACTGCTCTGCCCACACTGGTCCTTAAGAACAAAGCTACGGTTTGACAGCATGTTACATATTAATTGTACAGGTGACGATCCGGGATGGTCCTGCTAGTGTTGATTGTACGCCCCTGTGTCACTCGGTGTCATGGTGCTCAGTAAGGCCCCCAAGATTTACGTCTTGCCTTACATGCTTTTTAAGCTCTCCTCATATCATTTGTGAGTTTTACGATCTGCTGGACAGTGCTCCGGCCACGGCGAAATCCTGCTTGGTTGCGATCCAGCAGATTGGATTCGATGACTGGCTCAGCCGGCATGATCATCCTCTCCAGGAGTTTGAAGGAACCACACGTAGTGAATTGGGCGGTAGTTCTTGGGGTTTCAACATGTTTTTGTTTGGTTTGGGGTAGTGCAATGATGGTAGCCCTCCTCCATATCGTGGGTAAAGGACTGGTTGGTAGGCAACATGTTTAGAAATCCTGGATCCATTCAAGACATTGGTGGCCACAGTGCATCAGGAACTCCGCTGTTATATTATCCAGGCCCCTGGGCTTTTCCACTCTTTAGTTGGCTATGCAGAGGTCAAGCTATCTCAATGAAAAGGTGTTGAAATGACCCGTCCACGCCAGGGGCTCGATGAGTGGTGGTGGATCCTTATCAATAGCCTTGAAACAACCATTTGCGAGGAGTTGCTCGACTATTGAGTTGGCAGAACCCAAAACTGATACACAGGACATTTCGATGGATTTGAAATTCTGCCGGTGAGAGGCGTTTATGGTTCCAGGCCTCCCTGCTAAAATGAGTGAAGTCAATTCCTTGGACCGTCCTCCCAGCGCTCCCGTTTTCCTCTCAAGCAGTTTTTCAGAGTCTGAATTCGCTTCTTCCCCGGTTCAGAATGAAGAATTCATTGTAACGTGCAGCATATCCTCATCCCAGTTGGGATAAAAGTGCGACGACATCCACGTGCAATGGTCTTCTTTGCTAACTTAATAAGAGTTTACATAGTGCTGTGTAAGAAATGTTCAGGTTGGAGGAGGTAGGTGTCGGGAGGTTGGACACATCTGAATCCACCAGGATGGATATATATGTAAATATGGGTCAAGCAACTCCCACGCAGTATTCGTAGTCAGGATTTTTAGGGGTGATTTTTCAGATTGGGGCTGAATTGATTTGGGGGCAAAATTTTAAAAGGGTGCAGATTTTTTTTGGACCTTTCATGTGTCAGGAGTCATTTTAGTCATTTTTAATCATTTTGGGGGCAATTTTTTGCCTTTTATTAGTGGGACTCTATCCCCACCTCCTGACTGCTATAGTTGGACAGACAGGAACCTTCTGACCATATTGAGCCTAAATCGAACAAAATATTTTCCAGGTGTTCTTGTAGATGGCGAAAAATCGTTGTACCCGCAAGCTCACCTTCAAATGGAAAACTCCCAGAAAAAAGACGCCCTAGCAAGTGGGCGGGAACTTTAGGAGAGGGCATTTTTTTACGCCAGGGGAAATGGAGGATTTGAGCTAGCGGGAAACGACAGAAAATTGTAAGCAAGAGGTTCGCATATAAATCACGTAGGTGGGGCGTGAACTTTTAAATGGAAAACCGCATAAAATCAGGGGGAATGCCAACATTTTTTGAATGGAAGGCGAAGGGGGAACGCGCCATTTTCGACGAAAACATGTACAAATCTGCTTCCCTCCCCTGGCGTACATCATGACCGCTCCCTTATAATATACAGCGTGGGACCTAAAATTCAACTACAGAATTGTAGTAACGAAATTAATTATTCAAGCTTCAGACGGTGGAAGGTGACATGTTCGAACATGCTTGTGGTATGAATATTACTAGTAATGTATTCAAATTCAGTACGGAAAGAATGTTGTTGTGGACCTTTGACCCTTGTTTAATAAATGGTAAGGTGAAAAAAACAAAAAGTTATCAAAATATGTTTGTAAACTATGAGTAGCAATTTTATATTAACACTTTGCCCGCCTTTCATAAAAGATACCTAACAAATAATCCTAATTTGTTACCCAATCCTTAAATATTGACACAATATTCAGTGCACTGAACCCTTTTATCGAAAACAGGCCAGTACGCCGCTTGGCCAAGAATCAGATTTTTACAACAGCACTTTTCATTATCCCAACATGGTATTAATGAATCTGAACTCAAAATCGTAATATCTTTCCGAGAGCCGGTCCTCAATTTTGAGGCGTGGGTCCATCTGACTAAAGAGTGACATATTTTTAAGGGGACTTATACACCAATCCATTATTCTCTCATATGATATATATATGAGATATATATATATGAAGCTCATTAGAACTCTTCTCACGGAAAAAGAAATCTAGAAGGAGAAAAATAATGTGGTTCAACCCCCCTTACAAGCCAAAGCGTCAAATCAAGCATTGGGGGCACATTCCCTTCAACTACTGGACAAGCACTTTCCCCCGGGGAGTAGACTTCACAAAATCCTTTTAATAAAACTGCATAAATCGTTCTAGTTTTGCATGAGAAGCTGGGCTAGTTCATCAAGGCCCATAATAGTACTGTGTTCAGAACGGCCAAAAAGGACAAAGAAAGTGCAACTGTAGGAACAAAGAGACTGCCCCCCGCCGCGAAAGTGGCTTGTCCTCAACAAATCGTATATAACGCCACAGTTGAATCAGACGAGTCTCAAACGCATATGTTGGGTTTAGCGGGTGGCAGCTTTAAAGAGAGGTTTAAAAACAATCACACAAAGTCATTTAGGCACAAAAAGTATGAAAAGGAGACAGAATTGTCAAAACATCTCTGGGAGATTGAAAGAAATGTAAAGAATACACAATCAAATGGGAAATCGTAGGATCAAACACTGTAAATGAGACATCGGACAATGTAATTTATGTTTGGACAGCAGAACTAGAAATACTGAAGATTCAAGAACGCATTAATTAACAAAAGTTCTGAATTGATAGCAAAATTAGACATGGACAAAACCCCCAAACGTGTCAAAAAGAATAAAAACTTTTTTTGTGTCCATCCAACTCAGCTCGTTGCCTGAGGATCGCCGAAAGCGTGAAACACCGTGTAGCAACAAATGTACATCAGTGTATAGTAACCAATAGTATATTACAAGCTTTACTAGCCATAAGTATTGAGCACTTTGCCTTGGTTGATGATAAGCCACACTGTATAATATATATATATAATATCTATATAGGATATATTCGCTAACTATAGGCTTTAGGGGGAAGGATTAAGGTATTCAAGTTAATTTATAATGAGCTCTTATAGTTAGTTAAAATTAATTATATCATATCCTTATCTGGTAAATCGCATTACAAAGGGAGGCGTTAGGGGGAAGGTAATATTTTCGCTAACGCCGTAAGAGTTAATATGAAAAGATCACTTCCCCCTAAGCCAGGAGATAGCGATATTATTGAACGATTCCCCCGTCCTTTGCATCACGCCATCTGGGCCTGCGTTCCTTATCGTACCACTTTGCCACTGATGAGTCCGGAGGGCGATAGCGATGGCCATAATAACCTAATAATACTACTGCAACGTCTCCGTCCTATTCCAATTTAGAAGGGGGCAAAGCGTTATTGTTCTGTTTAGATCTATGTCCAATTTTCTCCGCTAACCCAACGCATGGGTACACATTACCACATGAACATGAAACAAAGTTTGTAACGGGGGCCAAATTGGTAAAAATTTTCCATTGTGTGGTCAAATGTATACCATCGTATTGTGGCATGCATAAAGGATAAAAACGTATAGTTTGCAAATCTACGGTTTTCTAACTTTAACACAAAATATGTTGTTTTTCTTCATACAAATATCGATAAAACATCAAAACCTTCTCTCAATCATAAACGGCAATTTATATCTTACGGTTTGGTGTTAGTTAACGGTAGAATACTAGCAGCAGATCCGGTATTTTACCGTTAAACCACATAAAATTTAAGTGTAAATGTGGAAATAACAGTTTTCGAGTCATACTGGGGTAGCCCTCAGAATGTTCCGATTGTTTTAAAAAAGAGTGTCCACGTGGTTCATAGTCGTTGTGTTCAGTTCACGTTTATTCTCCTGTATATTATAGGGCTCATTATGGACCAGATTACTTACTTCATGGTCATGGAGGGTCAGCACCGCTGCCCTATAAGGTGTCCAATATTTAAAAGATGTTGTGGCGGGAATTAACTGTATTCAGCCTTAATTTGACCCTACAACCTTAGAATAATTTGGAATTAGTTTGAATTAAAATCGATTGTTGTTCACATTTACCCCACGATCACCTTGAACATTTGGTTGGCCCTGTAATCCTACCTAAGGTCCAAAGTTAGTGCCAACTCTCTCTCTCTCCTATCTTCTCTCCTCTCCTCCATCCTCTCCTATCATCTTGCAATGGGTAAAAATGTGGTCATGTTGAATATTGGCTTTTAACATATAAAATCAATATTTAAAAAAAGGAAATGATACTAGGAATTCCAAAACAATGACAAATGTTTAATGTTTAAATGTTTATTTTATTTTTTATAATCTTCCTAGCGTTAATCCAGATTCAGATTAAAATTTTTCAAACCACAAAAGCCAGCTTTTCACACAACCCCTTAGACATTGGGTAGGTTTTCGCAAAAAAAATCCTTAGACATGGGTACAAATTTCAGGGAAAAAACGTCCCTAAAACAATCAAATCAGCCATTTCTTTAGGTGAAAATGACCCTTATAAATGGGTACGGTATAGGGTTTCGGAGTTGGAGCGGCAGACCCCCATCAAAACATATTTCAAGTACCCCCATCAAATGTTCCGACCGTGGTTCTTCAACTCCCCTTTGTTGTTATTCTGTACTATATATATATATATTTATAGTCACCAGAGTTAAACAAGCTAGTCATCTTCATTATACCACTACATGACTATTGAACCTGATCGTGAATGTCATTTATTCCACAATTATAATGACAATGGTAATCCATTGACTCATGTGGGTTTTCCCCGGGGTTACTCAATTGTGCTAAATATAGTAAAATGATTCTATTATTGTTTATTATCATGATTGTACTACGATCCAAATTCAACATTTGACTTTGTCCTAATTTGCTACAGGTAGGTAGATAATGATATGCTCATTTCAGTTCCTGTTAAAACATAGGATCTGTACATAGGATCTGTTTCTTTGGCTTCATTTATTTGTATATGTAGACTATTCTGTAAATATTGGCCATAATGATTGTGCCAGCAATCGGGTGGGCGGGTTTGAACATGTATGTTCAAATGGGTTGAATATTTATCGTTATAACTTGGTTTTGTGTATATTAAAATACACAATTGTAAAAAGGTTATGATCTAAGGAATCAAAAAATGACAACATTTTAATAAATCCACATGACGTTTTACGAGTGTCAAAAAGTAATTTGACCAGAAATAACGAAAAAATTAAAATATCGATAAATAACGGACTTAAAATTGCTCTCCGATGCTTTGTACCACAATCGCTTTAGTGCATGGCGAACAAAATCAACAATTTTTAACGACTCCTTGATTTATGGCCTAATTAATATTAGCCGAGGAGCCATTCCGAATTTCCAAACGTATTTTTCATTGAGACTCAGACGATGTTGGCCAAGAATCCAAACCGACTCACATCCAAGCGCTTAAATTTGGTTTGTGATTTGTGACTCTGTATTGCTGCAACCTATTTTGATTCAAAATGGCGCCCATCTTAAAAGAAGGTAATGCATTTCAGTGATCATGATATATGCAGGGGCGTACCAAGACAATCGAGCCAACTTAAACACAGTTGTATTCAAAGCATTCCTACAATTGAATACTCAAATTCAGCGAATTTGACTTCTGGATAATTTATACTTCAACAAAGCAATCTAAGTTCCTGCATCATGCTAGACTTTTGATTCACGTTTTAAATCCGATTATACATTTGCTAATCAAGTACTTCACCTTATCTTTCTAGAAAGTGGACAATTAAGGTAAACAAATATACACATGTTGAATATGTCGATTTCTTCTTTTTCTGTCAATTTTTTTTCAACCAAAAATTTAACTTTACTTCCTGAAAAGTCAAACATATTTGCAGGCTACAATATCCATGGATAAGTCCAAGAAGTTGAGAAAAACGTTTTTTGATACATTTCATTCAGTGATTCACTTTTCAGTTTTTGCCACTTTGTGTACCTGTTTGAAAAACACTTTGATTAAAGGTAGATTGGCGTACCCATTTATTTAGTGTTGCATGCAAATACACAAGAACGATGTACCTAAAAGTCGTGTAAATCTGTAAACTTTTTTTGCTTTTCAACAGGCATTTGATGGCAAAGAACATTGGCATTGTTTTTATTCTATTTACTTGGTACATTCACCAAACAAAGCCACAACATACAGAAGGTGCCTGTAAGTAAGATGAACCGTGCATCCATACCAAAATGTCTGTGTCTGTGATTGTTTATATTAGCCTTATATTGGTACTACAAGCAAAACACTCTCTCTTCTGAAGCAATTTACAAAAGATTGGCCATAACCACCTGCTTAGAACTGCATAAATAAAATAATGAGACTTAAGTTACCATATTGGTCGACAGATGGGCGGTCGAGTGAGCAGCAAACTAAACCGATTACTCAATGAACTTCAAGCGTGGCACGGTGATAGAATATGACGAGGTCATGTGTTGTATACTTTTGGACAGGTTATGAATATTAATGAGTCATTTGCATAATTTATTTGGAAGAAAAAACAATCCATTCTACGGATTAAACCGATTACTCAATGAACTTTTAACGTGGCACTGTGATAGAACATGATGGGGTCATGTGTTGTATACTTTTGAACAGGTTATGAATATTAATGAGCTCATTTGCATATTTCGAAGAAAATTCATTGATCCACTCTACAGAATAAACCGTGTTAGTCAATGAACTTCTAACGTGGCACGGTGATAGAACATGACAAGGTCATGACAAGATCATGTGTTGTATACTTTTTGGACAGATTATAAATAATAATGAGCTCATTTGTATATTTTCAATAAATTTGATTAAACCATGGTGCTTAATTGCGCACCGCGTAATTCTTGTGTCAAAAGTAGGAGCGGGTTGTGGCTAGGTTTCTTACAATACAAGGTGAAGATTCGATCAACAAAATTCAAGAACACCATTCACATAGACGAGCAGTTTTCTTCTCCACATGAAGGCTTGGCTTGGCTTGGCTTAGCTTATCCAGGATGTATAGCAGGGGACTGTAGTGTAAGAGTGTGCGCTTCCGGATAAAATTGTGATTTTTTGCACACAAGTACTTTAGGCATTGATAATCCATAAAATTGATGGAAGCACTTGACAACCCCCCTTAATGGCCCCCAGCTTGGGTTTCAAGGTTATACAGGGGTCAAAAATTTAAAATGTTCTGAATGTGTTAAAAAGCACACCATGGTGTTTGTCTGGTCACAAGGATTCCAAAAAGTTTTTTTTTTTTTTTTTTTTATAGTTCCGGAGCTATGGGGTAAAAACTGTAAAAATGGTGATAAAGTCAATTTTGGTGTGTGCACGGGTCAAAAGCACACCATTTCTCCATATACACTGTACAAACGGTCACTTCATTCTTGGGCGGGACTGGCAGGGGGCAAGGGGCACTTTAGAAATTAGACATTACAAATTATGTTGCAATTTCTTCCCGATTTCTTTACCTGGCCTGGACTAGAGCGCGTATGCACTTTTTAATAGCTCAATTTCTTTCTTGCGAAATACACGTAGTTCTTAAAAAAATGCAAGCAAGATACTTGTTCTGCCATCGTAAAATCATTGTATGTTTTCTGTTGGACTAATCCGAGTTTTACGGAATTCAACTTTTTCAGTCAATGTAACCGGAAACACCAGTCGTTTGGACACAAGTGACATTATTGGAATTGTAGGCGGAATTGGTCTTGTTTTGGTTATTGGTGTAGTTGCCATCTGTGTCGCTCTGTATGTAGGTCTACCCGGTAAGCAGGTTTTTTTAAGGCATATTTTCGCTATTTCTTGCTTGGATCGGATTAAAATGAAATCTAATTTATCCTTATTATGTCAATATTAGGAATGAACCTTAAACTGCACCGGTGTCATAAACTACAGTGTCCTTGTGACTGAGTGTCCTACCACCCATCTGTCTATTATGTTCTCCATTGAGTTGCTGTATGCATCATTTGTTCAGCACTGTAGCCAAATGGCCTCATCTACAAGGTCACGGTTTATTCCGTACATGTTGCTATGGTAGCTAGGACACTCTCTCATGGAGGACACTCAGTTTCTTTACACCGGCTTAGATACTTTTTTTTGAAGTTTAGATTTCTGTCGCCTTTTAAGTATATTTAATGGAAAAGAATTAAACAAACCCTGTTAATAGGATTATTGTTCCCTTCTCCTTCTTGTTATCTTTCTCTTCCATCTGTTGTTCACAATATATATATATATATATATATATATATATATATATATATGTTTGAAATTCTACTTTTAAAGTTATTTTGAAATAATTGATGTATATCATTGTTGTTTTAATATTAGAATTTTATCTATTTTTGTATTTGCCGTATTGATAATTATATAATTGCTCCTTTCTAAAGACCCCAAAAAAAGTACGCAACAGCAGTCTAAATACCCCCGCCAATGGTTTGTAATCTAGGGGGGTATGGAGATTTTAATGTGCGTTCACTTTTTGGGGGGGGCTTGATTTGAGCGCCAGCGGCGTTCTGGCGCGTCAGCTTGTGTAAAGATATCAAAAAGTTCAAGACATATAAGTAATGAATCAAGCTGAGTGTGGCTTGGGTAAATAATTACCACAAAATGATACACAAATTTTCGGTCATAGGCCTTTGTCAAGTGTGAAGGCATAATACCTCGCATATGTAAACAAAGGAAGCGGTCGCGTTTCTGAATGCGTAGAAGCGCGCAAAGACGTGTGGAAGCAAAACGTGCAGAAATTAACAGGGCTGCGCGCGGAGTGCGAGGGAAAGTACCTTCACGACTAAACTACAAGGACAAAAGAAAAGGGAGAAAAAAGAAGAGAAGGGAAAAAGAGAAAAGAGAGATTTTAAAAATAATAAAAAATAAAAATAACACCACATATTGTGTTTTTCATATATGAATATCCTGTAGTTGGTAAACATCACAGATTGGTGTATTTTGTATATTCATTTTCTGTTTGTGTATATAGGATTCCCTCATTGCCATTGATAAAACGAATAGTTCATATTCGAAACTTTGGCGTGACGTTGGTTTGACGTGTTTATTATAGGCAAATGTATATATTTTACATCAGTCGCTAATGGATACAAGGATTTTTGCCAGGATCCTATCTCAATGGAGTATGGAATGGGTGAAGGGCACACATGATCTCTGTTCTTTGTTGTAATAATATATAATATATATATAATATATAGATAATATATTCGTCACGAATCTTCCAAACGTCCAATCGACCAAAAGTCACATTTCGAGATTCGGCGATTGAAGGTTTCGAGAATTATGAACTTGCATTCTAAATTTGAAACATTTTAGGAAATGATTCTATGTGGACATTGTGGACATTGAAACGTTTTCTTCATTTTGAGCATGCTTTCCATTCAAGTATCCTTGTTTTCCGTGTCAATTTAAATTAAAATGATTGGTTTGTTTTTGCAAAAACTAAAAAAAAAGTCCGCTGTTTCTATGTCACAGGAGACGAGAATGCACATTGAGCCTGTTGGGCCCGTACTCAAAAAGAGTCGATATCGATTCGCATCACCAGGCGGTGGTAATTCAACCTGTTGAACATAACTTTTTGCCTGCGGATGGCGCTAGAAATGACTATCTTTTGAACGGTTTTTCCGAATGTGTCATTGTCTCTTACAGGCAAAATAATGTGCCTGTGAAGATAGAAAAGAGGAATGATAGGTTCTAACAATTTTATTTTGTATTAGAATTGTTTAATCAAATATTTAATACTCAATGTAAATATAATAACATCAAGACTACAAATATAACAGTTAATTTATAATAACGATTAATTGAATGAACACTTGTAAAAGCTGTATTTTCACGGGGTTTTGTTGGAAGACTGGCTGCCAGAATTTTCTTGTAAAATTTAAATAGCATTTGTTTTCTAGGTACCTTTTAGTCACTTAACCGGATAAATTGAAAATTCACAATACTGAATTACTATAATGTTGATTCTCGACAAAGTCGAATGTAAAAGCTCCAGTTGGTAGTCGTTTAATACGCCTGGTAATGGCCCATAAAATTTTAACAGTAGTTCCAAATTGTAAGCATCGGCCCACATGTGTAAATACACTAAGGACACCCAAAGCGTTGTCCTAAGCTTTGAAGGCCCTG
>JAMKCH010032705.1:0-17582 GCA_023653785.1 Ophioderma brevispina
TGGTGGATGCTGGCACAGTCATTATTCACTACGATCTAAATCCGATCTCTTATTCTCTTTCTTGTTTTGTTTGTTTTAAACCAAAAATATTTTCTTTTTCAATATTAGTTAAAAAGGCAAGAACATTTCGCCACTCTCAAAAATGAACCAACCCGTACTAACTGTATGCACAGCATAATCTTATAGAAATGTGTGTAAACTCTAACTCAATGACACACTATTTAATATCGTCTCATATTAGATAGGCAACAACCAATGTTACTGCACGTTTGCATATTAAACCCAGCCCAGTGAATAAAAATGTGACATATTGTAGACTTTGGAAGATAATAACTACATTGTAACTTTTAAGAACGACAGCACAGAAATATTTATTGTCTTCAACAACACCAACAACATGATGGTGGGGCCTTTTATGTAATGGTGCAGCCCAGGAGGCCGGGACAGTCAATAATCCACTGTAATTCATTAAAGGCTGACTCAGAGATTTCGAAATATAATAATTTTGTGTAGAAATTAAAACTAGACAACTAGAAATAAAGATAGTAACCTAAAATGCTTAATTCCAAAGTTAGAGATGAATCGGATGTTTCGTTTTCATGCAGTAAACATTTATGCATAGTATAAGACTGCCATAGGATACCGTGTGTAAAAAATTTCCGGATCCGGAATTTTATAACAAAGTTGTGATTTTCTATATGAAGGACTTCGATTTGAGCTTAGTTATTTCACACAGTGATTATTATATGGACAAGCATTATGTATATGCAAAAAACACGACTTGTTTGAAAATTGAGTGCGCCCTCATCGGGAAATCTCTTAATTATTTCATGTATGATTACTATTATAATTAGCTTAATTACATAATTTGCACCTTATTTCATCTTGGATTGCAGTACTGTATGACTATTGCAAAAAATATCATGTACCTGTTTTACTGCTATGAGGCCATATTATGCAATGTAGAAATTTTGTTTTGCAACAGGTATTAAATGTAGTGTTTCTTTTATTTAGTAACCATCTTTTGATGTCATTAAAGAAAAAAAAAGCAGGATTATCAATCTTTCTTTTTCTCACCAGTTGACCCATGTTTCAGTTCTCCATGTCAAAATGCTGGCACATGCAATATCTTAGACTGGAATACACACACCTGTACATGCCAACATTTTTTTTTTTTTTTTTTTTTGTCAGATGGATCCTGCTGGATGTCTCGAGCAATCACATCAATGTAGTTAAAGGGGCGACGACCCCTGTTTTGGCATGGTAACTTCCAACATGTGACGTCTGAGACTACTTGGTCAATCGCACGACGACAGCGACCGGCAAACCGTGCACGGCGCTGGGCAACAGAAGACAGAATTGGAGGGACATCTCCATATATCTGTGCTTTGGTCTTGTGCCCACGCCAGGATATGTTCTGCACTCGCATAAGAAGCTTGGTGTAGGTGCCATCCAGTCTATCCTGTAGCTCTTTCTTCATGGTCCAGGTCTCAGATCCACATAACAGGACACTCTCTACACAGGCTCTAAAGAATTTCAGCTTGGTTGAATTGGAGATACCAGATTGCCATAAGTGGTGTAGTTTATTGCAGGCATTCCAAGCTTGTCCTTTGCGTGACAGGAAGTTTTTCTTGCTGTCGGCAACATAGGACCCTAGATACTTGAAGTCCTTGACCTCTTTGAGTTGGCTACCATCTGCTGTGCAGATAGGTTGATGATCGTCTTCCTCATGATCGACAGTCATATATTCAGTCTTCTTGGCATAGTAACCTAAAATGCTTAATTCCAAAGTTAGAGATGAATCGGATGTTTCGTTTTCATGCAGTAAACATTTATGCATAGTATAAGACTGCCATAGGATACCTTGTGTAAAAAATTTCCGAATCCGGAATTTTATAACAAAGTTGTGATTTTCTATATGAAGGACTTCAATTTGAGCTTAGTTATTTCACACAGTGATTATTATATGGACAAGCATTATGTATATGCAAAAAATACGACTTGTTTGAAAATTGAGTGCGCCCTCATCGGGAAATCTCTGAATTATTTCATGTATAATTACTATTATAATTAGCTTAATTACATAATTTGCACCTTATTTCATCTTGGATTGCAGTACTGTATGACTATTGCAAAAAATATCATGTACCTGTTTTACTGCTATGAGGCCATATTATGCAATGTAGAAATTTTGTTTTGCAACAGGTATTAAATGTAGTGTTTCTTTTATTTAGTAACCATCTTTTGATGTCATTAAAGAAAAAAAAAGCAGGATTATCAATCTTTCTTTTTCTCACCAGTTGACCCATGTTTCAGTTCTCCATGTCAAAATGCTGGCACATGCAATATCTTAGACTGGAATACACACACCTGTACATGCCAACAGGGCTTTGTCGGATTCAATTGTGAAAGAGGTAGGTGTAACCATGAAAACAGGTGGGTTGCCAGTTTAACAATCTGATTGGCATATTTTGCAGTGATTTTATAATCATTCTGACAAGATACAAGGCTTTGTGTCTGTAGATGAGTACAAAAACAAACATAAAATTGATTCGGGGGGTAGGACATGCCAACTTAAGCAACAGTGAATTCAAATCGGATCAAATATGGCGTAACTCGATCTTGTGCTGTTTATTCAAAGACCTTCTTAACGGTAGGAGGGCGCTCTTACCCATATCCAACGGTTACAGAAAAAACACGTGATATGGTCACAAAATCTAAATGACCGTTATTTTGAAATTACACTTTTTTGCAGCGGGATTAATCCACTAAACCCCCGACAGATTTGAAGGCAATAATTGTCCCTGCTGAATGAAGTTCGGAAGGGGACTATAAAATGGGCTCCATCCATATGTCTGTGTGTCCTGTGATAAAAATGTTAACCCTGGAACAATTTGGCCATATCTTTCTTTTTTCTGGATGAGCTAGAGTAGCCAACTTGGGTATTTGCAGAAGGGCACCAGTCCCTACAAACCATGCATTGCAATTCCCCAGGGTCCCTCCCCTGGTTTGACAGGGGGTGGAGAAATTTAAAAAATGCGTGTGTAATTTTTAAGTTATCACTCTTAGGATCACATTTGGCAGGGAAATATTTTACCATCGTGTAAATATAGTTCGCCTGTGATTCCAAATTATAGGAATTACTAAGATTTATGAACGAAGGAGTAAGAGGTAATTTGTAATGTCACGGGACCGAGGTGCCATATAATGCACATAAGAATTCCATAATTACTGTTTGGAAATCATGCCACAAATTGAGCAGGTCGTTTCTGCCCGGATTTGATTAGCATTCAAAATACAGCTTCAGACCACTAGTTCACCATTCACTGATCTGGTAAATCTTGTACCCTTAAATTCTTGTTATCCTCGCTAACACGGACCCTAAATTATTTACAGTTGATGAATGTTTCAACAGTCCGTGTCAGAACAATGCTCCCTGTATGCTCCCATACTTTCCTATGATGCATGCTGCTGATGGTTTTCTGGGAAATGAGTGTGACATCAGGAGTAATTTTGTGCTAGAAGGATAAAATTTATATCTGTAAGCCTACGTTGGGCAGTTTTGTACAGCATGTTTGCCATGGATTGCTCAATTCGTGTCAATTCTTCATAAGCAATAGTGATTATAGTGCAGACCATTCTTATGATAAGCGGCTGGCACCTAAGTTAGCTTGATTTGTGACGAATTCCTGACGGCTGTGAATATAGCCAACAGTGCTTTGACTTGTATAAAGTGTATAGAAAATGGGTTTAATTTATCAGTATTTTATTTTTGATCACCCAGTATAAATCCTGTACGAATCCCAATAAGACCCTGTAAAATATGTAAACTCCAATCTAGGTTTGGATTGAATTCATAAAAATATTAACAAATGTTATTTTATTTTCTTTATAAACAAATATTTTTTTTCTTTGTTTATTTTTCAAAATCTTAAGATATGTAACTTCCCAAACCTATCACCAAATAGATGTTATTGGGGGGGGGGGGGTACACCCCCAATTCCATAAAAGGGGCAAAAGGTGCCCTTTGTGATTAACTTTTTTGATAAAAGTAACAAATTATAAAACTTAACAAGAACATCCTTTTTGGTGATGAGACATTAGGGGGTTAGTCCACGTTTACCAAATTGGTCCACTTTTTCGAAGTCCCACTCCCCAAAATAATCCTGCAATTATAGCCTACATTACACTTGTTTTTACTAATTGCATTGCACTGATCTGTGATACGTTTTAACAATTCTGTGCACTAATTTGATTGTAGTTACCGCTGTTATAGCAACCCTTGTCCAATACAACGGGACATGTAATCTCGTCATCGCAAACGATGCATTAGACTGTAACTGCAATGAGGGCTATCTAGGACCCAACTGTGAATAGGTAAGTCTCTGTACAGGATTCACAGGTTGGACGTTGTTTTGTCGTTGTTTACCCCGCTAAACAAGCCCAGGAGGCTATGAAACAAGCTCTGGATTTCTGTGCATCCTCTCCCTGAGTGTAACTTGGTAACTAAAATTTACTGATAGTCCAAACTATACCTTCATGTGATAACATTCCAAACAATATGAAGCAATTTCCACCTAACTTGAAGGAGTTTTTTTGACCCCTGTTGTAAGCTAAATTTGAGCTTGACCTTTAATAAAAAGTTTCATCTTTAACTTCATACTTATTAGTCAGGAATAGCCAAATATACTGTTGATCATTGTGACCATACCAACAATTTGATATGCATTTCAACAAAACTACCACTTGTCCAATTTGGATACCCTGTAATCTTTTGTGACTTCAATCTTCACTTGAAGCACCGTTTCAAACAGCATACATTTTGGAAGAGTTTTCATATATCCAGTCCGCAATATGCAAATAGGTATTGCCATTTCTACTGCACAACATCATACAGCACATTACGGAATCAATTGTAATACCTTGTTTGCATACTTGGGACTTCTATATGAAGCCTCTACCAACATTTCCCGTGCATGTCACAATGGAGATAGCCCTGTTATTATGCCGCCTTACCCCCTAAAAACACTGAAATTGGGCCACTAAATTGTTTGTTACTAGAATTTGATCTCATTTATTTTCAGTTGACTACGGCATTAGTGACCGCATTGCAATGAACAAGGTACTGTCCTAACACAAATGGAGACATCTGTATATGTCCACACACACCTAGGCACCCACTGTGAAATATGTAAGTAGTAGTTAGAGTATAGTTGTAGTTGGCATCATGGATCTATGACACTTACACAGTTACTAAGGGTAGTGGCAAGCCCTAGTCTTTTGTTTTTTACAAGAATTCTGATTTTGGCACTCCATTTAAACATCAACCTGTGTTCCTATCGTTACCAACTAAGGTTATCCAATGCAGACATCCGACTTGTATTTTTTTGCGATTTAAACATGCTATTTGACCATTTTTTTTAAGTCACAAAAACACAGTGTCTTACGGCGGGATTAAAGCACATTTCACGCCGTCAGGCGCAGGCGCAGCATCGCGTCGCGCGGTGCTTTTTACTCGTAATGAAGCGTGCGCGTTGTTAATGTACTTTTGCGCGAACGCATCTTGGAAACACGAAAAATCACTAGTTTAAATGTAAACAAAGTGCTATTTAGACCAGATGAATTTTTCAATTTCTTCTGATTTCTGGATTAAGACAAAGGAGTTTTGATTCAATATGCCATAAAGATTATTTTCATCACGTGCCACATCCTCACTTTTGAAGTTAAAAGTAACGTTATTTGAGAAAGAGACAGCTTGAAATGGCGTGCACAGTCACTGTTTTAACTAAACACGGATTTTCTCATGTCATTTTTCGACAACCTTTGCAAATTTTTCAGACAGATAACTCCAAAGTACCGAAGTAAAAGATATGTTTAACTTTCCTACGATAGCAAATCGGTCTTCTCTATGGACGGTTTTTTTCTCAATTTGTTCATTTTTCGATGTCTAACTAAAGATCTTCTACAATATTACTCGAATTTGGAAAGGAAAGGTAAAAATCACTCTTTTTTGACATTTTATCACTTTATTTCGAAAGTAAGCTCTATTTTCAAAAAATGAAAAACGTCCCTAGACAATTTGTCTTGTTTTTCCTAAAAAGAACATAAGAAATCATGACAATTCAAATTGCATTTTTGTTAAAAAGCCCCCCTGTCTGGAAATTTGGGCAAAATCATGTCTTTTTAGTATTTTTCTCAATACGGAAAGTTTTACATTAATCTGATGCCATCATCGGGTTTTCATCTCCAATTTTCTTCTAGAATGTATACTTTTACAGACATAATCAAATATTTGCAAGTTCCCACCCACAATAGATACTCGGAAGCTCAAGTTGGACAGCCCTATTCTTCCCAAATGGGGGGGGGGGGGGGGGGGGGGGGGGGGGGGGGGGCAGTTCTGTTTTTATCCCCCTGGCTATTAAAAGTCATAAGGGGGATTATGCTACTCAGTCAGGCTGCGGCGGCTTCCAACACAATCTTGGAACGCTATAACATGAGACCCATAGGGTTATTGTGATGTAACTTGGTGGGTGGGATCGTACCTGCCATGCCCCTCCTCTGATTAGATTATGGGCGTGTCATATGCTCATTCGTACCTAAATTGCATACTTAATGAGTATTTGAGTTATTTTCCACACAATCTTGTGAACGCGATAACATGAGACCATAAGGGTATGGTGATGTAACTTGGTGGGTTGGATCGGACTGCCATTGCCTTCATCGATTAGCTAATTCCGTACCTAATTGCATAATGAATGAGTTACTTTGGGGTATTTTTACCAAACGCTTGTGACAAACTATCTGAAGAATCCATAAGTCGATTTTGATTAACTGGTGTAGGGGTGGGAATCATTTAACTCTCCGCGGATTAGGTTTTGTGGCACATGAATGCTAATCTAATTAGCTAATTTGCATATTAGGGGCTGAATTGGGGGTATTTTCACCCAAAAAACGTGTGAACAAACGATCTGAAGTCCATAAGTCCGATTTTGATGAACTTGATGGAGGGTGGGGAATCATGTACTCTCCTGCTGAGGATTAGGTTTAAGGTGGGTTTGCCGGGTTATCGGGGGTTTGTCCGGTTTAAGGGGGGTTTCCGGGTTTAAGGGGGGTTGTGTCCAGCGTTAAGGGGTTGTTGGTTTTAGGGGGAATTTGTTGGGTTTAAGGTGTGTTGTCTGGGTTTAAAGGGGGGTTGGTCCGGGTTTAAGGGGGTTTGTCTGGACTTAAGGGGATTGTGTGGGGTTTAAGGTGGGTTGTCCGGGTTTAAAGGGGTTGTCCCGGGCTTAAGGGGGCTTGTTTTGGTTAAGGTGGGTTGCACGAGTTTAAGGGGTTTGCAGAGATGCCAACTCTCCCTTTTTCCGCGGGAGACTCACTGTTTTTCGTTTGTTCTCCGCTACAATCCCGATTTTGCTAGCAAACTCCCGATTTTCCGTATATTTCTGAAAGAAAATAAATAATAAGAATATTTTTTTTTTTTTTTTAAAGTAAAGATTATCATAATTGAATAAAAGATCATAGATTTGAAAGATTTTCAATTTAATAAAGTCTGTTAAACTGGTTTCCGACATCGTTTGTCTCCCTACTTTTCGGATTTTCACTCACATTATTATTTTATATTAACCATTAACTGCTTTATGCTATGGTCTTCGATGGTAGTTATTAACTACTTAACTGCAGCATGCAAAGGGTAACCAACAAACAATGGCATTGATTTAGCAGTTTTTGTTTTGACGTTTTCAAGCTTTAAACGTTCAGGCCTTGATATTTTTCATGTACTTTTACAGAAATCATCTATATGGACTTAGTTCCTACTGTACAGTTCCTTAAATGGGGCTGTCAGACGGCGGAGCTCTGTTCCTTTTTTCTGGAAAAGCTGTATTTTAAAGAGCTGTGATCTCATGATGCGTTTCATATGTGCATGGTAGTACTATGTATGTTTTCAAGTATGAGCCTTTAAGCTTATACTTAGTTTTTAATTTGCTACTGTACTTGACAAATAGTCTGCACGTGGATTTGTATTCATTTTCATACTGATAGTTCCTTAAATGGGGACAGTCAGATTGGCGGAACTCCATTTTTTCAGAGAGTTTTTATTCAAAGAGCTCTCTCATGATGCAGTTGTCATTATGATCCTGTCCAATTGGACTTTTTCATGTAAGATAAAAAATTATCAAGATGGACTTAGTTTCGACTGACAGTTCCGTAAATGGGGCTGTAGACGGGCGGAGCTTTCGTCCATTTTTTCGGAAAAGCGTATTTTAAAGCGCTCTATCTCATGAATGCAGTCCCTAGTATAAGGGAGCTAGTTTTCAAGTTATGACTTTTAACGTTTAGCCTTTTACATTAACCTTCATGGTCATTTCTTGGGTCAAAATGACTGATTTTTTGTCTCTGGAATACTAAAAGCTTGTATATTCCACAAAGTTGGTATGGTCTGTATTTACGGGCTCCAAAAGTGCTTTAAAAAAAAGCATAAAAGGCAAGGAGCTTTGGAGGTTTTGCTCCTCACCCGACCGGGGAATTACTCTGGACCCCCGGCTGTGAGGGGCTCCGGTCCGCGCAAGCCGCTCCCTCGCAAATCTCCCTTTTGTTAAAATTCCAATGTTGGCATCTCTGGGTTGTCCAGGTTTAAAGGGAGGGGTTTTCCGGTTTAAGGGGGGTTGTCCCGCTTAAAGGGGGGTTGTCCGGGTTTAAGTGGGTTTTGTCCCAGCTTTAAGGGGTTGTTGGGTTTAAGGGGGATGGTTGGGGTTTAAGGTGGGTTGTCTGGGGTTAAGGGGTTTGTCCGTCCTTGGTTTAAGGGTGGTTGTCTTATCTTAAGGGGGATTGTTGGGGTTTAAGGTGGTTTCCGGGTGTAAAGGGGTTGTCCGGGTTTAAGGGGGGTTGTCGGGGCTTAAGGGGGCTTGTTTGAGGTTTAAGGTGGGTCAACCGAGTTAAGGGGTTTCCAGGTTTAAGGGGGGTGTTGGGGAAGGATTGGGGGTGTTGGGGTGTTTTTGGGTTTAAGTAAGGGTTTTTGTGGCACATAATACCGCTATGCTGCGCAGACTGCACATTATCCATGCGCGTATGCGCGCATGTGCGTAGCATTGCCGCTGAACGTTTGTCACATGCCGTTGTCCCGGGTTTAAGGGGGGTTGTCTGGCTTAAGGGGGATTGTGGGGTTTAAGGTGGTTGTCGGGTTTAAAGGGTTTGTCCGTGTTTAAGGGGGGTTGTCTGGGCTAAGGGGGGCTTGTTGTGGTTTATGGGGATTCACGAGTTTCAGGTAAATAAGGGGGGGTTGTCCAGGTTTAATGGGGTTGTTGGGGTTTTAAGGGGGGTGTTTTGGTTTAGGACTGTTTGTGCACATAATACGCGTGAGCATGCGCCGACGTGCACATATGCATGCGCGTATGCCGCATGTGCGTATGCATTGCGCGGACTTTGCAACATGCGTTGTTCCGTGTTTAAGGTGGGTTGTCTGGGCTAAGGGGGATTGTTGGGGTACGGTGGGTTGTCCGGGTTTAAAGGGGTTGTCCGGTTTAAGAGGGGGGGTTGTCCTGGTAGCTTAAGGGGGCTTTTGTGGTGTTAAGGTGGTTTCCACGAGTTTAAGAGGGGGTTGCCCCGGTTTACGTGGGTTGTTGGGGTTTAAGGGGGATTTTTGGGTTTAGGGGGGTATTTGCAGCGATTATTTAAAAATTTTGTAAAACCGCCCCGCATGTGGGAAAAAGTTTAGCGGTTCTAGAACCGCGACGTGTATTTTTAGTGCTGAGATACAACACAAGATGTGAAGTCCACAAACCAAACTACAAAGTTGCTTTTGTGATTAGTTTTTTGACTTCTAAAAAATGAGATTTTTGACTACATATATAAATCTTTGCTAAGGTGGTTGTAAATGCCATACTTTTATTTGGAGCCTAGTGTTCTTCTTAAATAAATTGACTGTAATTGCTATTTTTGTGTGACAAGTAGACTGATATAATTACTACAGAGCATCTATATAAGCTACAGAAATTAAAATGTATAATTTAGTATGTAGAGACCCAAATAAATCTCGGCAAGTTGGCCCTTCTAGGATTTTGAACTGGGGACTTTGCACTAAGGGCAAGCAAGCATCTTATCCACTAGACTAGCACTCTCCCAAACTGCAGATTTGTAGCCATTTAACCGGCTCTAGTTCAGTGACCACACCGCATTTTCCTACAGCTGTAAATTTACGTACCACCATACACACGGGGTGCGTATGTAGTGATTTGGTCGATGCTCTGTGATTAATGCTGTGACTATTTTACACACTGACGCACTGAATCGAGGAAGGTAAATGAATATATGTCTGCATCAAATAGATACCAATCAATATCAAACTGGTTTGGAAGGAAAGATTCAAATGTTGGTTGAAATTGTGAAATGTGCTGGGGTAGAGAATATATACAAATGTTTGGGCTTTCTTTTGTAGGATGTAAATAATTAATAATCAAAAGGCACATTTTATTTTAAATGAATACACCATGGTTTATCAGTAATGTTTACTTGTATCTGGTTTTCTATAGCCAATTTTTGTTGGAGACCCATGTTGGAATGATGGAGCATGCCAGTTACTTTTGAGATGGCTACCAATTGTGACTGGTTCCAGGATTCATTGGTGATGACTGTGAATGTTTTGTGAGTACTCTGTGTTTATTATTTGTGTACTTGATTGTTTTGTTTATATGTAACGGCATATGCGATTGTTCAATATGCATCACCATGCTTGTTTATTTATTCATGGCCGCCATGATGAACATTGACAGTGGTAAAAAATCACATGCAATTTGAGCCCAAATTTTGATATTTAATGAATTGATTTGCACACCCAGAATAGTTAGCACCCAAGCACGCACCAGCACACAACATAACTGCGGCTTTCCCCCCCATTCAAAGGATTTGGGGTATGAACATTGTTAATGCCCTAGGCTAAAAGTCCTTGGCTTAAACAGCGTCCATACCCAAAACATATGAATGATCCCCTAAGTCATACCCCGTGTCCTATGAAGGAATGTTATCAAGACCCAGTCACAGGCACTTATGAGTCAACAAAACATTAAAACAAGTTAAGGAAATGCTGATTTTCACAGGACTAAAGAAGAAGAGAAAGAAATGAGTGGCATGTGCTATATAATATAAAACAATAACATTTTGCATCTAAAAATATATCTTATCTCAAATCAGTGATATTTGTGACTTTGTTTGGATTCGATTGACAGGTCATCACATTGAGATGGAGCAATTTGAAGGAGACCTATTATTTTTGGTTATGAGAAGGGCAATCTATTGTAATGCTTTATTAAGATCGTACATGATAATCAGGCATGGCAGACACTTCTTTCATTAAACCAGCAAAAATATTTAGATATGAAAGCACGCATCCTATAAGGCCAAAAAAAAACCAAGTTTGCTTCCAGTTGCCTGTGCATTTGATTTTGGAGCCAATTTACTGACAATTTCATTATTTTGATATACGATTTGTGTGTGTGTCATGAGAGTCAATCAGACATTTCTATGAAACTTACTACATCGCAGGATAAGAAAAAGAGGCTATGCCTTACTATGTTAATTAAGGTAAAACATAAAATTTTTAAAAAAAGAAAAAACCTAAAAAATTAAAAAAAAAAAAAAAAAAACTTGGCTTTTTTTTTTTTTTTTTTTTTTCCCCCTGATTTTTTTTATTTTTTTTATTTTTTTTCCTTTTCTGCAGATGATCACTGCTTTGACATGCCCTGTCAAACTGGAGGGGACTTGTATGCTGACAGACCTGGCTATGCATGTGAATGTCCCGGCTCATTCATAGGCACTAACATGTGAAATAGGTAAGATTTTCCATCGGCCTAGATTGGTTGTCGTTGATCATAAAAGCACAGAGTTGTTGTACCAGGAAAGAAAAAGAAAATTTTGAATGAAAGCTATGCACATATACATTTGTATAAAGATGATCATACACATGAGAAAGCTAATCATACACATGAGAAAGCTAATCATACACATGAGAAAGCTAATCATACACATGAGAAAGCTAATCACATACAATGAGAAAAGATGAATCATAACATGGAGGAAAGCTGATCATAAATGAGAAAGCTGATCATACACATGAGAAAGCGGATCATACACATGAGAAAGATGATCCTAACATGAGAAAGCTGATCATACAAATGAGGAAAGCTGATCATCTACATTATGATAAAGCGATCATATGAGAAGAAAGCTGATCATGCACATGAGGAAGATCATGGCACATAGAACGTGATCATGCACAGAGAAAGCTGATCATACAAATGAAGAAGCGATCATACATGAGAAGCTTTGATTGCAACAATGAGAAAGATGATCATACAATGGAAAGCTGATCATACACATGAGAAAGTCCTGATCATACACATGAGCGAAAGCTGATCATACACCTGAGAAACTGATCATACAAGGAGAAGATGATCATACACATGAGAAGCTGATCATACACATGAGAAAGCTGATCATATACCTTATTGAGAAAGTGTCATACACGAGACAGATGATATGACATGTGGAAAGATTCATCACATGAGAAAGCTGATCATGCACATGAGAAAGCTGATCATACACATGATGAGAAAGCTGATCATACACATGAGAAAGCTAATCACATACATGAGGGAAAGCTAATCATACCATGAGAAAGGGACATAAATGTGTAAAGCGGACAAACACAGAGTGAAAGATGTATCATACACATGAGAAACTTTGGTTGCATTGCATAAGTGTATAAGTGGTACGTTCCAGTGGCATGTAATGCCTGTCACCACTTAGAGGACTGTGTATGCACAAATACCATACATAGTGCCCTTTGTCTTATTGTAAAAAAATCAACAGCGAACAGAAGATCCATTCAAACTAATGCTATAGACAGTTGTGATTTATATCATTGTGTGGATTGATAAAGATCTGGAAGTAAATAAGAAATATTTGAAACACATTCCTACAAAAAACAACAATAGCCAGCAACTTAATTGATGTTGATTTTAATTTGAGAAAAGAAATGAATAATAAATCAAAATGTGTTGATATCACAAAACTTCTATATTGTAGTAGTAACGCAACAGGGCCTGGGTAAACATACCAGTGTGCTATCTCATCTGTTATGAAAACACTGCTGCTGACATATATCCTCTTTGATATTGTGGGGCAAACTTTTGCCAGAAATGTGTCCTATCAAGTTACCATGGGACTAATTTGCTGACTTTTCATGTGTTGCTTGATTGTTTCAGAGGAGTGTGTGATAGTGGAACTTGCTGAGAACGGAGCGACATGGTCAGCTATTTGGAGATAGTTATATATGCACTTGTGCAAACAGGCTTCCCGGGACAAACGTGAAATAGGTAAGCTTGAAATTTAACTAGGTTGGAATCAACAGATAGCTAGTGATTTTCACTGAACATTTCTCTCTACCTTTTGCCCCATTAGATGCCATAGACAATGCTGTGATCTTCATGATAATGCTGTCCAATGTAACCATTTGCTTATTCAGCATTATTAGGTCGCATTCTGTCTGGCCCAGTTTAAGTTCCAGTTGGGTCTAGATGGCAACGAACTTAATCTCAAAGCCTTGTGACCCAAGTGAAATATGGGGAGCGTTATGGAGAATTATTACAATTTAAGTACTGATAGGATTGTGCACTTGCAAGTCATATCTTTGAGAAGCCACCTAGATGAAGCGACAATGATTGTGACAATTTCCTGAAGGCGGTGTATTGTAGTAATAATTGGCATATAATAAATAATACTAACAACTGTGTCTGGCGATAAAGCGCTAATAAAAAGGGAATTTATATCGAGGTCAGACTAATTCAACAGCTTACAAACTTGAGCCAATTAGACCAAGTGGGATCTTGTTCAACATATGTCATATGCAGATGTGTCCACTTTTCATGTTGAACCAAAACAAAATGGTTAGTCTTTAATAGATTCACCTGGTTGATAGAATCACTTTTTTGACATAAATTAATGTATGCGACATTACGTTTTCTGATAATGAGTGTCGACATGCTCTCAAAACTGTAAAACAGTAGGTTTTTGTTGGTTGTATTGAAGAAATTTTCAAACTTTAATTTTACAAACTCTGAATTCATACAAAGATTTAAGTTTGGCCTTAACTAAAATGAAATATTATGTTGTTAAAAACCCAAAGAGACATATCTAAGTGCATTGTAAATTATTGAAATGTGCTTGTTTTTTTTGACAGAAAAAACTGCATCCAACAAATAATGGTTGGTAGCCTGAAAGGGAGACGACACTTTAGTCCTAGGTTTAAGCCAGGGTTGTCCTACAAGGAGTGGACCTATTTTCTCTAACATACTCTGAAAGTGTGCTGTACCGGGTGAGGAACATTCCTCATGGATGAAGCCATTCGGCCCATTCATGAGGAATGGATGTCTCACCCCGTATTTAACCTTTCATAGTATGTTGAAAGGGAAAAAAAAAAGGTCCACTAAGGACTAACCATGGTTTGAAACCTAGGTCTAAAGTTAGTCTCCCTTCAGACTACCAGCCATGTTTTTAAACAGTTTTGGAGGTTGACAAACCTATGATTAATTTTTTCTTTTTTGAGGCAATTTTTTTCAAAATTCTTGCACTATTTTTCAGTAATATACATGCGTTTTGAACAAAAATTAGGCAAACATATGACAATTAAACTGGTGTTTCCCTAAATTAAACTTGAATTGAACATTAAAATTTCAATGTTTTGATGTGGCCTATAACACAAAAGACTGCGAAGTCTGTGTTTTGCTTTATTTTCAGTTGGAATATGCAACAATGCCCCCATGATGAGAACAATGCCCCCTGGCACTCTATGTCAGATGGTTATACCTGTGACTGTGTTTTTGTGGTATTTTCAGTGCACTATGACATCAGTGACCAATGTGAGAACAAGGCCCCATGCACTCTACGGTAAGATGTATCCATGTGGACTGTGTTTTGTTTATTTTCAGTTGCTAGTGCATCGTGACCCATGTGAGAACAATGCCCACTTGACTCTACTGTCAGAAGGTTATACAGGTGACGGTTTTTGTTTATTTCAGTTACTATTGCATCAGGACCATGTGAGAACCAATTGCCCCGGAATCTACTGTCGATGGTTATCACATGTGATTGTGTTTTTGTGTATTTCAGTTGACTATTGCATCAGTGACCCATGTGAGAACAAGCCCCTTGCACTATCTGTCAGATGGTTATACCGTGACTGGCAGTGTTTTTGTTTATGTTAGTTGACTATGCATCAGTGACCCATGTGAGAACAAGGCACCCTGCACGTATGTCAGATGATTATACATGCGACTGTGTGGAGGGATTTGTGGGAGAAAACTGTGGAGCAGGTAAGAGAGCTTTGATACTACAGGAATTCTAAAAGAAAATGTGTAGTAAGGGGTTTTGATAGATTGTTTTTGGGTCCATCTTGATCACCCATAGGAAAGAACGGGACTGAGCGATTTAAAAAGCCAGCGGTAGTTGGTTGGATAAAATCTATTCATAATTTTGCTAATATGTTAATTACTAATAAGCTTCTTATTTGAATAGCGTGTTAAACAAATAGAATATAAAGGTATTGTTTTTAGCCTTACCATGTCAATCACACAGGTTTGAAGCACTATGTTAGCGTTAAGACACAAAATTGCTATGCCTCTCTTGTGTTCTGCTTAAAATAATGCTGGCGCCCGTGTGTCGTGACACGATATAACGGCAGAGGGCTAAAAACAATACTTTATTCTCTAAGTATACAAGTTCTGGACCAGGAGTAGTTTGTAAAAATGAATATAAATTACAAAGTACCCAAAAGACTGGTGAGAAACTCCCGTTTTCTATAGCAATTAATATCAATGTTAGTGTTTGGATTTAAATTACTTTGCCGTATTTTGTTTCTCTGCTTTAGTTACTTCATTACGAATATCTGGGTATATATGCTGTATTGTTCCATTCCACAGAGGATTTCTGTCAGAGTGACCCCCTTCCAGAACATGCTACCTGTGTCCTGTACCCACTGGTTACACATGTCAGTGTATGAACAAGTACATAGGGCCACTCATTGTGAAAATAGGTAAGTTATTCTAGCGCCCAAACTTCTTTTGGTTGACCAATTTTGTGCAAAGATGATTTTGTGTAGGGTAGGGTGTAGTGTTTATAGTAGTCAAAACATAATTGACTCAATGAGCAGATAATCGTGGGTTCAGAAGCAGAATGTTTGTGTGTAAGGCACCTTACCTTGGGTGCCTCTCCTCAATCAAGATGTATGGGGCATGTGCTGGAATATGTAATGGAATTGATATGCAAGAGTAGTTGTTCCTCCAGCCAAAATACACACGGGGGAGTCAGACCCCAACACTTGAGGAGACTTAGGAGATTATACAAGGGTAACTAAGAGTTGCAAATGAAATTTTTGTGATATTTGCTAATTAATAAAATCTCACCCCTGGACAATTAGAGTCAATGAAAGCACATGTCGGGCATTGCACTGCTGTGTAGCCCAAATTATTGGGTGTGGAGTGAGAGTAGGTTTAAAGAAGTAGAAAAATAGATCAGCAAAACTATATCTATGTTTTCCTTTAGAAAAATGCTTAAATGTCCTTACTGATGTGTTTGTTTATACATGTAATTAAGGGTAGTGTCCCACCAAAGTCGGTTAGAGGTCTGTAGCTCTTGGCATTGGACATTACTTTTATTTACGTGTACAAAATGAATCCAATTATTTTTTTTATATAAGGACTAATTACACAGCAGAGTCCTACTCATGGTGTAATCCGGAGCTTAGACTATACCATGTGTTACTTTTAGTTCTACTTCAAGTGTTACCCCCCTGAGCAGTATTGAGGCAGTACCTAACAAACTAAGTACTTATAAAGTACACAAGCCACGGTGGTAGCGCTATGTTTGACCTTAACAGTACTCTTCCTAAGTGTACTCTGCATTTGCCAGCTAGGTGACTGGCAGGTACACACGTAGGCCACCAGTGATGGAGTACCTCTGCAGCTTACCCCTCAGGAGTACCTCAAGGGACTCCCCTACTGGCTGCCTAGTAGGCAGCACTTTGGACCATAGAAGAGGGCGCCAAAACATCCATGTTGTTTACGACTTTCTGATCATTTTCAAGCTTAGTAGTGTATAATATTTGAGTGGAGCATCACCAAAAACCATATGTATGACAGTTTGTGTAAAAACAACAGAACATATGTGACCAACATGTTATAAGAATGGAATTTAAAATTACTAAAATAATCACACTGAGATCAGAGCTCATTTGAATGGGAGAACCCACACAGGTACTCCCACATGGGCGTGACTAGTGGTTAAGCTACTACGTGTGTACCTAGGTAGATGATTACCCCACTTTTGCGATGTGGGGTACCCATGCGGGTGGGTACTCCGTGGCTCCTTAACGGGACTCCAAAGGTACTCCATGAAAAAAAAATTGGTTGTGTAGTTGAACTTTAAAGCTCATTGATGTAAAAAAGCTTATTTGGAGACATTTTTTTCTGTATTTGCATTGTTTATAGTAAATCATTGCTTCAGTGATCCTTGTCAATATTGGCGGTTGTTTGTCAGCT
>JAMKCH010032706.1:0-18601 GCA_023653785.1 Ophioderma brevispina
CCGGTAGAAATAATGAACGCTCCCTAAGCATGGATTCTGTGGCATTAAAAAAACTTTTACGGATAACGTAATAAAACAAAACATCATTGTCATATACTGTCAATCATTTATTATTCAAACATTGTCATATGTTAAAAAATTTAAAGGTCCTTCTAAGGTTTTCTGATGGAAATAATAAATTCTGATTTCCATGGATTTTCATTTTTGATTACGGAATAAACGTCATTCTTTTGACACCAAATGTTTGCAAGCCTGATAAACAAAATTCTGAGAGTTGGTGTTGGTAGTTTTGTCTCTCCTTTATCAATGACACAGCTTTTAAGCAAAAGATTGCCCAAAAACAAAATTCGTGACAACTTTGTTAACTTTTTCAAACCCAGCCCATCTGTCATATAAAATTAAATTGATATGAGTGGTTATGATATTTTAATCTTGAATGGTGATGTTCTTTCTATTAATCGTCTATGGAACCTTAAGTGTATCACTTTCAATTCGAGATAAGGCTCCTTATCTCGAGATAAGGGAGCCCCAAATAGATATTATCTATAGGTGTTAGGCCGAAAGGTGTCCCTCGCTTTCCGAGTAGAATTAAGTATACAGTTAAAATTATTTCAAAAACAAATATAAAACGTGTATGTAAGTATACAGTTCTGGTGCTATCCGCTAGGAAAGCGAAGGACTCCTTTCGGACCTAACACCTATAGGTAATATCTATATCGCTCCTCTACTAACCCTGCTTGATAGATTAGTTGGCAAGAGCGTCGTGCTGGTAATACGAAGGTCGCCGGTTCGAATCCGGCCAAGCGCACATAGGGTATTTTCAATACTAACGTGTGCTGGCCATCTCCAGGGAAAGATTAATAAATATACATCCTTGTCTACCTGGATAACTAACTAAATAGTTAAAATTTCAAGCTTGTCTGACGATAAGAAGCCTTATGCCGAGATATGCTCAGACCGTTATTTAGGGTTCAGCTTTGCTTATTCCAGATAAGCCGATGGCGATAACATTTAATAGCTTGGTCATTAATGACATCTTTGGAAATTATAAGGTAAAATATGTTGAATAAATTGTTAATGCTTTCATTTTGGTGTCAGATAGATTCTCTGAATCATTGCTGTAAATCGTTTGTGCTTATAAATTAGCATTAATGTAGTGGCAGATAGCTATCAAAGCGGCCCAGTTTTCTTCGGCGCTCGGCTGGATTTCGTATTCAGGTAGCAGGAATCCGTAGTCGCCTGTATCGCGTCCCTCTAGAGCGTAGCTGTACTGAACACCTTGATCTTCATAGAAATAGTCACTGCTTCCTCCAGAGGCTTGATCTATTCGTAATGGTAATAAATGAAAACACATGATTAGGCCGCATAAAAAATATTTTTGATTCACGTCCGGAGACTTTTCGAAATTTGATGAGGGAGGGACCATTTTTTTTACCTCGATTGAACTATACAATTCGTGACACGTAATCAGGGTTTATAGTGCGGGAAATTCAAACCTTGCAGTGTATATAGCATGCCATATCCCCTGCTATTTATTTAGACCGGTTGCTGTGGAAATAATTCCTTTTACATAGCACTTCTACTGCAAATATTACCAAGACTGCATTCCAATAGTTAGAACTATAAGAAAATATGATAAAATATTACAATATCATGTAGATTTTCTCAATACGTTCACTTAATTTTGCTTCGATTCACCCCTGAAAGAACCAGGAGAGCACCCCTGGGGCATCGAATGGCATGGAGTGCAGTGGCATAACCAGAGGGGGGGGGGGGACAGCTTCCCCCCTGTGGGGAATCTTGCCCCCCTGAAAAATTAATGATTTTCTGCACATGTGCCAATTTACATTGAAAACAACATATGCCTATACTAATTACTATAGTAACAAATTCTAATATTTGCTAAGGGGCGGATTTAGCACCGGGCGCATTGTAGATGTATAAGAATGGCCTTTTTTTACGCACGGGGTGCTGAGGAATGATGCTACAGCACTGGCACTGACGCCTTACCGAACACCGAACCTACGACGCTATAGTAAGTCGGACCCCCTCCCCCTTCAGAATTTCGATCCGACTGGGTAAATTTTTCTCTATTGAGAAATCCTGGATCCGCCCCTGATGCTTGCCCCCTGGCCCTGAAAATATGTGTGCCGCCTGAAAAAAAAGGTGGTTACGCCACTGATGGGGTGTAATGGTGTTTAGTATTTTACAATATCTTAAATTAAGCTTTGTTTCCAATAGCCTTTTCATAGGAAGAATGTTTACCTCATGGCAAAATGACTCAACAATCTTAAAATTCAACATGTGAAAATCCCTAAAAAATCATTAAATTTAGTAAAAATATGATAATTTATTCAATTTAGCAACACTATTTTTGAAAAAAATCATGTGACCAGGTTTTAAATTTGAATCCTCTACGGTGTCGGGAAAGGGTCGAAACACATAATTTTGCGTATTTCCACATTTTTCCAAGGATTGTAAACAGGCTGGCAACCCAAAAGACTGACTCGCGTGCAACAACCAGACTACAAAAATCATTTCAATAAGAATGTGGGTACTTGGCCTGGGATACTTATCTGCTTCACTATGAAATATCTATACCTTTGTTTTGGAAGAAATGCGTTGTTGAAATTTTTTGTTTAATTAAATAAAATGCGACTTTGGCTAAAAGTCGGGAGAAAAAGTCGGAGAAAAGTAAAAAGTCGGGAGAAAAGTGACCTTAGAACATCATTTTTCCACTGTTTCCTAATGATAAATTTGATAAAACTTTGGACCCAGAGTGATTGATTGCTTAAGGAAATGTTTCTTGGTCAAAATGATGACTTATAAGATTCCTCTTTCACTCTTGAGGACAAATCTCAAAAACAAAATATTGATGCGGCACCTAAATTCCCCGCGGGCGGGGACGTGAATCAAAAGATTTTTTTTATGGGGCCTTATTAGTGATTGTGTATAATGTACATTACATTTAAATTATTTGATTAAGTTCCAACTTTTGGATTTCTCCCATCGCAGCATTAACAACAAAGTTCAAGTGATCTTATCGTGTGGGCTTATAATTTTTTTGATCAACTCTGTTCCAGTGACTCATGCCTGAGGCAGCTTATATGGGAGATAGAGGCCAGTAACCAAGAGTAGATCACGCGGTAGTTTTTGACCACCATCAATGCTCCAGGAGCAGGTCTCCCTACCTAACCTCAAGGGTGGGTTATATTTATTTTTCTTATCTTTATTGGCTTTCGAATTCTTTTTCCCATAACCTGAAAAAAATAATGAAAATTTTTTTTATATTTTTAAAAGAAGTAGGTAGCGTAATTCGAAACCCGTGACCATTGTCGTCATGAGGTCTCGGGGGCTACCTAACCATAAGACCAACGAGGCTTGGTGTGCCAGATTTGCATTCTAATCCTATAACATTTACGGAATAAATCGCTACTGCTATTGTTGTCAGCAATCAATATAATGAATAGCTAGCTCCGCTCTGGAACGTTTGCCACAACCTATGCTCCAGAGCATGAGTTGTGGTCAAATCCTCAACCTTGCAACCCAAGATGAGGTATATTGTTCTTTCCACATGCAGTGGTTGTCACATGAATTATAGTGGCAAACAGTACTAACTTCAATGTTGTGATGAGTTCTGTTCTTTTAGGTACTTTTATTGTCACTATACTTCATGTGACAACCAGTATAAAATTGTATTGGAAGAATTGCATTGTGGGGAAACATACATCTTTGTTAATGAAGGGGGTATTACTGGTAGTTGGAATACTAACATACGGAAATCTCAATCCACTTGAGAATACACATCCATATGTAAGGACGGGTTCTAATAGTGAAGTAAAAGTCATAATTTTCACCAGATAGTGCACTTATGGACAAAAAGCATGAAACTTGGCACAAACCCTCCTTGGGGTATGTAAAGCAATTCAGGAAGGGGTGCCCAAATAATATCGACCACAATAATGAACGTCATAGGCCACGCCCCTTTTTTTATACATAGTTCGTAGTAAGCTAAATAATTCCTTTCAATAATCATATCACGTTTGGTATCAAATTAAAGCTTGAGACATGTAGGAGTGTTAAAATGATCTAAATATTGAAATATTGGTAAGTAGAGGTCAGTTTGGGGTCATTAAAGGTCATACAATAACATTGACCAGTTGGTGGCTGATAACTGTAGTTAATGCTTGGTGTCAAAGTGTCCAAATCACAATGTGAATGATAGCAAAGTGGTCACTCCAAGAGGTTATGAGAAAAAATTGCAGGTGGAAGCACACACAAAATACTTACTGCAATAAAATGGTCAATAACACGCCCCCCCTTGTATAGTAGATGACGTAGAGTATCGTAACTGAGTTTTCATGTATAAATTGGCATTTAAAGTATCCAATTAATTTTCAACTTGCGATTATTTTCAGGTGTATGATCGGCAGTCGAATAGGAACACATAATTGACTTATCACTAACCTGCAACCTAATCTATTCTCCGAATTGTATTGGAAAACCTTTAAGAACAACATATCAAAAGTTTACCAAAATCAACGTAGTAGAATATGTATGGGGGGCAAGGTTTACACAAGGTCAAAATAATTGAAAGGTCCCATGTTCCCAAATATGTTCTCGCTTTCAAGGATAAAAAGGTATTGTTTTCCTATCTGGAAGTAGTACTTCTACTGTTTTGAGGCAAAATAGGTTCAAGGTCACAACGTGGTAAAATTTTAGATTTACCCGTTTGTTATAAAAACTTATGTCAAAAGTGTTGTCTACTGGTAAGGACCCAAATATACCTGTTGTACCAATTTGTTGCATAAGCATGCACATGTGACTGGGGCTATGTGAGGTCACTAAAAAACATAATAACCTCTCAATTCTATTGAACTGTTAAACAAATAATCTATATACAGTTTAGTATCTAGTGTGACCAAATGAACAAATTTTAAAACTAGTGTCGACAAATTGGACAATTTTACCCAGAATGACCTTGACCTGTTAATGGTCCTATTGTACATAAAACTAAGATTAAGATTACTGAATGAACTATATCATATTAATTCGAACAATTCCAATTTTTACCCTTGTACAAACTTTGACCCCTTATTCCTACATATTCCACACTGTCGATTTTGGTTTAATTTAGTGTTATTAGTCAATTTTGCAGTATTTCAAACACCAAAACTATAAATCCCCCAACGTATATATATTGCGGTTTGTTGGTACATCTTTGTAAAAAGCGTTGGTTTTTGGGAATTTAAGAACTACGTATTAAAGCAAGAAGTATGCTTGCAGAGATTTATAAAAATAGATCATACATGGTTATTCCATATTCATATTCCGTTTATTTCCACATCATCACAGCTAAACAAGAACATATTTAAAAAAACAATGATATGGGGGATGTGATCGAAAGGCAGAAGGCCAGAGGTGATCAGACCTCAAAACAAAATAAAACAAAATTTACCCCAAAATTTTTTATTTTTTTTATTTTTTTTAAACACAAAGAAATTACGGCATACTACAAAAATAAAACAAAATATCCTTGCTCCAAACCTTATTGTCTTTAACATAGTATTGGGATCGTAATGATTTTTTAATTGGCTTCAAAATGCTTTACAGATTTTGACATTTTTAGATTTTGGTCAAAATATTTCCATAGGATTGGACCAAAGTTTTTATAGTTTGATCCGATAATTTTTTTATTTCTTGTAAGAGTATAATCGTTGGCATTTCTGTACAGCAATTAATATATTCAGACTGGTTTTGAAAAATAGAAGTTAAACACTTTTGGCGGTTGATTTGTAGAATGTTGAACATGGGAAAAATACACCCACTTCAAGTGTATACGTTCATAAATTTTAGAATATTCAAACTTTGGAACAGGGGAGCAGAGTGGCTTCTGTAGTGACTATTAGAAATAGGTCGCATCGCCGCCCATTCTGAAGTTTAAATATCTTATCCATATAACTTTGATACACACCCATATAGGATGCTATAGTTTTCCATACGTAAAATAAAAATTTACATATACAAAAGAAAGTGCAAATTCGTCCAGGGATACAACCTTCAGTTTATTGAGGACGCTAATATTTCGTGCAATCGTTTTTGAAATTCCATCAATATGGTTTTTCCAAGTAAGGATTTTCATCTATCAGAAACCCCAAGAAACTTGGTGGAGCTCACCTTTGTAATTTGGGATTATCCAATTCGACGATGATTTCTGATCCACATATTTTGCATCCCATAAATGTCACCTAAGAACATGAAATCGTTTTCCATCCTTTAGGATAGTTTTATTGGTTTAAAGGGATTAGCAGCGATAATGCGCGAGAATAAAAAAATGTGGAAATGCCATGTTTTTAACTTATAATCAGGGCTAAGTGTGACCAATCCATGTTAATGCTTTTTAATGTTGAAACAAACACACCAAATAGTGAAAAAAAAAAAAAAGGAAGTATTTGCGGAAATTTGTCATGTATACCGTTCTCCCGCAAATAGACATACAACGACGGCTCTCAAAATATGACCACTAAACAGTGATTGGGGTGTACACCAGTACAGAATGAACAAAGATCAATAATGTTTGTGTTTGAGGTCAAACTGTATTGATAATGGTGCACAATCTCATGCTGAAAATCGTGATATTAACCGGGAAAGGGCTTTTTTGATCTCTTAAGTAGCGAATTTTGTACGCACGTATAGGAAATACAGAATCAGATAAAAACCACTGCCTTGCCTTTAATACACGGATTTCAAGCCAACCCACCTTGAAGGTTATGTTCGCATATCCATGCCAGGTAACAAAAATAAAAAATATGAATTTTGATTTATTTTTCGATTTTCAAGATTAGCAATATCGACTGCTAATCCCTTTGAACCAGTTCGATACTCTTTTATTTCCTTATTTATTGCATTTAATTGACTGTCAATGTGTATCATGTGAATCAAGATGTTAGTGTAATGTTTCTACCAAGTTGAAAATCCACATGCAGAAACTTGTGAACAAATGAATGAAATGCACTAAAAGAAAAAGACCAAAACTGAACAAAACAAAAACAATGAAAAGACAGATTTGAGAGTTTTCCTTGGGATTCAAAGCAGTATAGAACACACTGCTTGGCCTCAACATTAGTGATCTGTGCTGTGAACATGATTGGCAACATTATGGATGGATATTGTTGGACAAAAAGTCTTGTAAGAAGCCGGTTTTGCAGTGTTTGAAACTTCAATTCTGAAAGCTGGCCCACGTGCCTGGGCGCAACCATCAAGACTCAGCACTTTATACTTGGGCAAAGCTTAAACGGAATGCTTTGCAGATCCTAAATACTTGTGATGGATCCTTTTTCTAGATTTGGAGACTGTAGATGATATAACCTTAGTCAAGGCGGTCTAAATTATCTCACCACCGACCGGGCGGCACAAGGCTAAATTTATAGGAGGAGCGAAAACATCAGGTGGGGGGGGGGGAGAAGCTAGAGAGAGGAGAGAGAGAAGAAACCGTACAAAATCAACTCATTTTGTTTAAAAACCTAATTTTTGCGATTTATTGCGTAATTGGTAACCCACGGTTTTTCCTAAATTTTGAAACTCTCGAGGGGGGGGGGGGCGGCCGCCCCTCCCGGCCACCCCATTGGCCACCGCCCCTGTGTAGTTCTACAGCCTTCATTGTCATCGAAATGAGGTATGTCCGTGAAGTTCGGTCAAAAAGTGTGACATTTGTTGCAAATTTTAAAGCGCCAATCGTAACGGTGGGTATGGATTATTGTTGCAAAGGCTGAATTTCAGAAAACAGTGATGACATTTATGGCTTGCAAAGCCAAATAATTAACACCTCAAAATACAGGTTGACATTTTGACACGATGCTATTATGTTGAAAATTACCTGAGTGCTACATTTTTCAAGTCAAGTTCAATTTATTCAGCAAATATACAAGAAAAAACAAATGAAAAATATAGAAATAAATACATGTGCTAGGAACCATACGATAGAAACCCCGGGGGCTATGTTACGTCAGTGACCTACAGACACTTATAACTAAATTATAATAATAATGTACAAGAAAAGTTTGATCATCAATATGGTAAGTATTATATGCATCGATAAGGGCAAAAATTGACACTACATCCCCCGCACGCCACGCATCACGACATAAATTTTCTAAATAGAAAAGTGCACGTAATGTGGGGCGGGAGCGAAGGGTATAATGCAACTATGCCCATGTGAGAAGATGTACAAGATACTTAGAGACCAAAGATTCGAGGGCGATGCACATTCAAACTCTAATAAGAGATGGATATGTGTGATTAATTTTGATTAACCAAAAAACATAAAATACAACAGCAACAGAAAAAAAGGTGAAGAAACGAAAAGAAGGAGGATAAGAATCTGAACTCAATAGATCTTGCTCAACGATGGAACTGCACTGGGATATGGAGAGTAAAAGAAAAAAAAGAACATGATGATAGGTTAAAATAGTGAAGAGGAGGATGAATTGAGGGGGTAAAGTGAGGATTTACGTCAGTAAGGAACGATTATGTCTTATAAGGGTCAATGAGTATTGTTTGAGAGTGACTGAAAAGTTTTGTTTATATCAATTGATATGATTGATATGATTGTTTGGAAGTTCATTCCAAGTGTTTGCACCTGGTCCTGATATAGTGTTTTTTCCGGATTTGTAGTTTTTGGTAGAGGAAAATGAAATTGACCAGCCTGTCTAGTATCATAATTATGAATTTGCCTCATTTGTCATGATAATTAGTAAAGTTAAAGGCAAATTTTATGATAAAGGGCATTCATAAAGAGTGCTGTTTGTGAGTTTAACTGGTGTCCATGTAGAGTCAGTAACTTTAACACTACGCATATATTTTTAAATCAAGCCATGTATAGGAAGCCAATGAACTAAAAGAATTGTCTAACCACTGGTTTTCAACTGGGCAGTATAACATTTGAAACAGCTCATCCTCATCAATATTAAATCAGTTCAGTTATCATCTCCATGTTGCATCAGATACCGACTCTACAGGCGGACACCACACTTATCTTTTAAGATATTTTTTCCTGACGTAGTCATATTCATCCTCAAGTCATATACCAAATAACACCCCTATCAAAATACTTCATTGGAATTGTGTTTTATTTAAATTAATCATCGGCAATAGCAGTGTCTTTGCTTAAAAGATCCCGACACTACACTAATACCACTTGACCACTGCATACATTCTCTTTCACACATTTTGAATATCCCATCTAACACACATTTAATTTTTGTCATTAAAGTCTGACGCAGAGATTTCGAATATTATTTTTTTGTGTATTAATGAAAAATAGTCCAACTATAACTAGAAGATAATTAACCTAAAATCACGATTCCGAAGTTTGAGGTGTATCGGATTTTTTCGTTTTGATGCAGTAAACATTTTGTGAGTATTACGTCCCATAGGATCCTGTGTATAAGAAAATTTCCGGATCCGGGATTTTTAAACAAAATTGTGACTTTTTCTATATGAAAGTAATTCTATTTAAGCTTTATCAATTTTCACACAGTGATTAGGATATGGACAAGCTTTTATGTACATGCAAAAAACACGATTTTTTTGGAATTTGAGGGCGCCCTCCTCAGGAAATGCAAAGATACATGGTCATGATAGCTCAGCGGCGTTATTTCTTACCACAGCACAAAAAAAACCAAAACAGTACAAAAAGTGTTGGTAGGACACTAGGAATATCGGGGGAAATGATTATACCGAAACTCTCCTAGGTCAGGTGCAAAGGCGTACTACCGATGATTAGGACGCAGACTGACTAGGTACTGAAAGACGGATAGCCTGAGAACGAACTACGTGCATTTTTAGGCAGACACCATGTATCTAAAGGACTGTGCTGAAAAGTGTAGGAACCTAAATCAGAGATAGAGGAGAGAGAAGGAGAGAGAATTATATATGGAAAGTGAGGCATCGCATCAACAGCATCACTTTAGATTGATGACATTTTCTTGTCACACAAATTACAAGTGGTGGACTGTAGCTTGAATTATTTTTATTGCTCTCCATTTTTCATTTTATAAAGAATTTTAAATTTTAGAATGCTTTGAAATCGTGCATTTCTATTTCACAATTTTTATTAAAAACAGGGGCGGACACCACATATTATCGCATGTCAAATTTCATGAGTGAAGTAGACTCATTGTTTGATATTTTTTGAAACCTTGTTATGGGTACTATTACAAAATTAACCTGTGATGGTCCCCTTATTTCATTTGGGACAAAAGCAAGGAAAATACATGAATATTCCAAATTACCCCATTTTTGTAAAAAACGCCAACTTCCTGGACAGACACATACAAGGCAAAGACAAGATATTGGGCCTTTTGAGGATGTTGAATTGTTACAGACTTCAGTGCATAAAGGGATATCTTGACTAAACAAAGATGAACGACAAAGAGCTCACCTTCCAATACTGGATCATCAGTATAGTGCTTGATTGATATTGACGTGCACTCGCTATCACCAAGACTTTAGTGCTATACATAGAGTGCAATGAAAATGTCAAGGGGATTTTTAGAGCATTCTGGTTATCAAAAAGACTATATAAGTGACTCCCGCATGTATATCAAAATGATCCAGCTCTTACAGGCTCCGGTTGGACTGCTAGCTACTGCTCAGGATGCTGACAATACTGAAAGCTATATTAGACCTTGCTACCTGAAAGTATCCCAGGTAAGTAGGGAACTGCTGCAGATGGCTGCAGGAACTTACCTCTATTGCTTAGTAAACTGCAAATGCTTCACTCCACCATATAATTTTTTGCTCTGAACTTTATGACATTGTCATGGAAAAGGTATCCAGTTTACTGGTTACCCATAACTTAATATTCAAATTTTGGACTTTGAACAATTATATTTAGAAGTAGACCTGACAGAAGTATTATACCTGAAATTTCAATTCCAATCGCATTATTGGTTTGCATAACAAGTCCTTAAAACACCCCCCCCCCCCTTTGCGGCGTACACACAAAAGTGTACCTTTTGAGTTAATCATGTTTAGTAACAGGCCTTTTGACAAAAGTTCCAAGAAGTTATTACCAAATTTCAAATTTGCAATCCCTGTTTTAAATAACATCAAAAAGTGTATGAGGTGCTGATCGTGCCATTTTGGGCAAACGGCCGCCGCATGGTCACTTTTTTTGTAACATCAACAAAATCTAATCATTTGTGAAATTGAATAGGCCTATTGTTTCTGAAACTACATAGTATTTACCTTTGAGGTGACACAAAAATAAAGTATGTGGAGGATTTTTTTTTTTAAATGTCGAAATTTGTTTGACATAATACGGAAAGCCCTTATTGTATGCATGCCATGTGTGGAATTTGATACCAAATTTGGCGAATATATTTAAAGGGACCTCCAATGACCTTAATGACCTCTACATGACCTAATGACCTATAATGACCCCAAAATGCTAAGATACCCTATTATTAAAGTATTTGAAGTACAATCTTTGATGTTCATGCTGTAATATGATACCACACATGAAGGTCTCTGAGGAATTTCCATTTGACATAGTAAGAATATGCAAAAAAAGGGGCGGGCCATATGACGTCATTAATGAGGGCCGATTTTTGGCACCCCTTCAAAGTTTGCTGTACCCCCCAAGGAATGTCTGTGCCAAGTTTCATGCTTTTGTCAAAGAAGTGCACACGATTTTTATGGTTATCTACTCCACTATAATGCTAGTCCAAGAATCACTCATGCAATCTAAAGGTGATAGGTTTCTGCACTTGATGAGCAGCCGCCTATTTAAAGCAAAATATATTCTGAATGATAGCGAACTGATCCGCTGTATTCGTTACATAATCTCAAAATGCGTCACCACACATTTTGCATCAAATAGGCCGTTTTTTATTCCATGCGAGAAAAGTTAAATGCAGTAAAAATGCTTGGTCTTTGCTTATTATTGCTTTTTATCTGAAATGCAATGCCATTCTGCAAGATTTAATTTTCATATTCTAAGGTAAACCCTCGTTTGTCAAGGCTTTTTTGGTTTACGGTTCCCATGCTTATGACTTGATACCAAGGATTGATGACGGTGGCTCCTCTTTCTTGATGCCAAAGTAAATAATTATAGCATGGCGTCAGAATTACATCATAAAGCCCGCGGATTCGACACCCCGTGCGGTGGAGGGGGGCACTGACATAGGAAAAGTTATGGGTATGGTCTGCCTTAAGACCCCCCCCCCCAATTTCGAGCCGCTCCTCCAGTTCTATAAGGTCCGACTTGAAGCACATCAGTTCATAAGGATCCTTTTTGGGATAACTTTTGCGTGATCACTAAATTTTAGCCAACTTTCATTTCCAAACCTGCAAATAAGGCCTATCATATTCACTTCCTAAGGTTGAGGAACAAAGTCAGTTCCCAAGCCCCCAATTTTTCGAAATCGGGCCACATCCCTACCTGAAAAAAACAAGTTTAGTGCCCCCCCGCCCCCCTGGCTCGACACAAATTGATTCATCAGCGAAAATCAAGCTTTTTACCAAAAAAGATTAGTTCTGGGGCCTTATCGATTTCACACTCCTCGACTTTGACGGCATACCCTAATTCCCGTGAAAATGGCTGGGAAGGATATGAAATATATCCTGGAAGCTTTTGACGCTTTTTAATGAGGTGACCACAAATTGGTAAGACGAGAGTTAAACCAACCAAGCCAACTATTCGAAAACTATTGTTTGTTTTTTTCAAAATGAGTGCAAAGAAAGAAGCTTCATTTACCCTGAGTTTACTAGCTGCTTTGTTGCACTCAGTTTTTGAAGCGCCAAATAAATCCTGAGGGATCTGAAAACGCACCCAAAACCAGAGTCTAACTCCTCGACTACTCTCGAATCTGTTCCATTAGGACATTTAGTATAGCGCCCTCTATGATCTCCTTAAAGGGGCATTTCGTGATCCACAACCTTCGGCCGCCCCCCTCCATCTTACCTCAAAAAGGTTGAGATTTTTATATCCGAACCGTTAGCCAAGTAATACACGTGTACCTAACTTATGTCAATTCGGTCGTGTCTGTAAGAAATTCTCAATTTGGTTTTTCTGTCAAATGTTGTGAATAAGTTTTCTAAGGATCTATTGAACAAGAATAACACAGAGATGCTGGAATCAGAAATGCACCTTTAACCTCTTCTAACCGAGGTGGGGGGTGGTTACCACCCCCCTTCAGTTTGTTCCCCGGCTTTCTAAACCCCCCTTTTTGGTGCCAAATTATTAATGTAATTGCTCAATTGCATGTCCGCTCCTTTTAATCCAACAACAAGCCATCCAACCTGGGTCTAGTAAGATCCAGGTGATCCCAAATGATCGCAGGGGGGTTGTAACCACCCCCTCCGGAAAGACGTACCAACATGCCTAACACAACTCACAGGAACATCACAGACAATTGATTTTGGTACCAATTAGATAGATATGGCCTCCTTTTTCCATTGAGACCAAATAAGTACCACAGCCTAGCATTACGTCACAATGACGTCATAAAAGTTCGCATGTCCAGCAAAACTGCCATTCCATAGACACACACATGGAAAATTCAATTTTCGCCAAAAGGTTAGGAAAACATATTTTCATGCGGTTTTTGACTCTACTTGATGGGAATGATAGTTTTATATAATAATCATTTTAGAAGCTAATAAGAGGGTGTTTGAGTCGCTAAAATTGCGAAATAGCAATTTCCACCCTGGTATCAGTATTTTGCGTACTTTCCTCACATATGACGTCATGGTGACTCATAATGGGGTATGTTAGTCTTATTTTGGTACCAATGGAAAGAAGAACTCTAAGCTATCCTTTGGTACCAAATTACAGGAACCGGGTGTTCAGTAACGAAAATCAAGTGTGGGTGGTAACCACCCCCCCCCCCTTCGGGAGTTTTGTTACAAAAATGGCTCAAGGTAGCACGAGGTTAATGTACAAACCAATATTGATGTTGGCATAATCAAAATTTGGGCGGTTTAATATTCCCACTCTACATCATGCATGCATCACATAGAAAGCTTACGATGTTTTACTGTAAGGCATAAAAAATATGTTGGTTTTGAACGCAACGGAGAAAAAATATCAGGTCGTCGATTTTTTTAATTATTTTCAGACCTCAATGTTTTACGCTAAAATGATTCAAGATGCTACTATTTAAATTTTTTCAATGAATAGCAAAGATCTATTTATTTACTTGTTGTAGTTGCTTGTTTTGTCTTTTATTTTTTTGTCTTTGTGTTGGTAAAAAATATACTTGTGGATGGGTCCGGTCGCAGATATTGGTTTTATTTTGTGCGAATTTGCATAATACTTTCGAGTCGGCAGGTTTTTAGGGTCGGTCGGCGTTACGCCACAAACATTTTTTTCTGTATGTAGGCAATCATTTTTTTTACCGAAATTCCGAGTCACAATGCACCTGTTGTTGTTGTTGTTGGATTTTAATGGCGCTGCGCTACTTAGGCTATTGGTGCGCCAAAACCAAAACTTATAGCCAAATACGGACAAACAAAAGAATCTAATGCAAGCTGTAATACACAGTTGCAGCTATTCATTATCAATTAGTACATGAATGCGCATACACCTATACACAATATATATTTAATTTGATACACGGGCATATCAAGATCAACATACGAAGCTTTAAGGCGCATAAAAATAATAACAATAATCAGACTAATGCAAAAGAAACCGTCTAGCGGCGTGCCAAACTGGTAATCCCTAAAACCTACAATAAACCCTACCGAAAAAAAAAACAGCACCTTACTATGCGTGCTGTATGTCCGCACTTTAAGGGCCCGGCCCCCGTAGACTAAGATCTCAGTCAGGCCGTTTATTCATGAGAGCCAAGTAATTGTTGATGTAATAACACTTTCCAAGTCGCACCTAAAATTTAACAAGATAAATGAACCTCCACCTCTCTGATATTCCCCAACTGAACATACCAACAATGCACCAACGATTTACGAGTAGGTCAAATAAATAGCGCATTATATTCTATGGTTTTTTGTGACATACTTCTTTTTTCTGTGCGAAAACCGTTTGCTGTACATAAATTTTACCAGTAACGAGTACTCTTTGGATTGCCTTGTATTTTTGCTCCACAAAATGTGCGCATAGTTTAAAGGCGGGCTCACTACACCGCGATCGTGCAATGGAGTGATGCATATCTACTCGTACATCGGTGGTGCAGTGTGGGATAGGAATTTCGGTAAAAAATAGATTTCCGGTAGGAAATCCATGATCCCCTTTACGTTATTGCCGAGTTGTGAGACCGGTGTTTCCTGAGGGCTATGTAAAAGACCCATTTGAGTCAAAAAAATTAAAATTATTTTTTTATAATCCATCGGCTGCAGATCAGTAAGTCACAATCCGTCTGCATCACTGGCTTTCTTCGGGCAGTGAGGGGTGGATTCCTATTGATCGCCCATATAGCATGTAGTGGGAATGGTGGTTGTTTTTTTATCGCGAAGGCCCGAAGTTCGTTAATCCGAACAGGGGGATTTCCTATTTGGCCATAGGATCAAAGGAAAAAAAATGTTTTATTTTGATTGCATAGGTAAACCATGTTTCCCTATAAATACTATTAATTATTATAATTCTATGGTATTAGTATTGTGCAATGGTAAAGGTTGCACATTTCATGAAATGAATAAATGTCATTTCAATTTCTGTTCTGAATATCAGTGATGAAGGTTCATACACTATTATGCTGCATTGACTCAAGTAAATGACGTTATTGATAAGTAAATCCACCGGGTATCAGACACATTTGGGAATTCCACATCACGAAAGAAGAAACACTAAGCTGTGTGTGTGTGTGTGTGTGTGTGTAGGGTGGGTATAGTAAACTCCTAAAACAGGCCTCTTTTGACAGGTCTGCTGCTCTGCTATATAAATTAGGGTAAAGTGGGGTAATATGGACCCCCGGGGCATTATGGACCCCCTTATAACTTTTAACTAGTAATGGTAGGAATGTTTCTTCAATTGCTACATGAAAAAAATACCATTCAGCAACTGTAATTCAGTTATTAACGGAGGTAGTGTCCTTAAAGTCTGACTCAGAGATTTCGAAATATTATTTTTTTGTGTAATAATGAAAAATAGTCAACTAGAACTAAAGATAGTAACCTAAAATGCACAATTCCGAAATTTGAGATGAATCGGATTTTTCGTTTTGATGCAGTAAACATTTATGTGTAGTATTACGTCCCATAGGATACTGTGTATAACAAAAATTCCTGATCCGGAATTTTATAACAAAGTTGTGATTTTCTATATGAAGGAATTCGAGTTAAGCTTAGCAATTTCACACAGTGATTAGTATATGGACAAGCATTTATGTACATGCAAAAAACACGATTTGTTTGGAAATTGAGGGCGCCCTCCTCAGGAAATCTCTGAGTCGGCCTTTAAAGTCAACGAAATATTTAAATTTAAAATTTTCAACACGTTTTCTTCTTTATTTCGGTGGCACTTTAAAACATCCCTATTTTCTCTTGAACCTCGGTCTTGGGGGTTTGTTGCCATGGAAGATGGTACTGAAAAACCACGTGTCAGTACATGTATCAAATTCCTAGTTACATCTAATTCAAAAACGGCTGTATACTTGTGTATGTGTGATCTGAGGGTAATATGGACACCCTAAATTCCCATGTAGAAACTTATGTGGATGGGGCACTATGGACCAGTGAGGTCCATATTACACCGCCCCTATTGCAAATAACGGGGAAGGTCCATATTGCCGAGCATGGGGGGGTAATATGGCCCATTTGCAACAAAGGTTTGAAGGCCTCTATCTTTTAGTTGTTAGAGATGAATATCTTGTGGTCTTGTACCTACCCATGAACAAAAGCTTTCAATTGATAAATAAAAAGTCATTAAAGAATAAAAAAATTCTGGAAATTGCAGATCTCGTTAAGAGGTTCCATATTACCCAGCTTTACCAATCAACCAAGGGTTTAGATGTGTTGGGCCGTGTGAAAATTAATGATAGTCCGCAGGAGTCAGTATACAGCCGGGATTCATAGACGACAACGGAATAAATATAAAGCGTGAAAACTAATGGTTGCGTGAAGAGTCAACTGGATCGAGTGCCCTGTTCTTTACCATTGTAGCCGGAATATGAGTACGGCGGAACTATAATTCTGCACCGGGCTTACGGCTAGCGCATATAATAATTCAGTTTTAAATGATTTTTGTCATGTGATTGTAGCAAATTTAATCATCTAGGATAGTTCCCAATTATGGTACCAGTAAAGGGTAAGGCAAAAACTGAGGGCGCTCTAAAAAATTCCGTTCTCCTTTTTATTGAAACTGGTGTGAAACACTTACAAATAACATCGATGATACTGCCGTACTTGTATTTCGTTCCATATACTGCATATAGAGCCTCAGTTGCATTCTTAGCACCCTCTAACTAGATAAAAGAAACAGAAGAATAATTAATATTCTCTCTCTCCCCCTCTCTCACCTTCTCTCTCCCCCTCAAATTTACATATTCGATTTTTATAAGATCTTCATTATGTGTTCATAGTAAGTTACGAGATCTCATCATGTCAACATTCAATTACAAAATAATCACAAAATTGCGATATTATGTCTTCATGTCAAGAAAAATTATCTAGTCATCTTGACAAGTGGATGGCACCTTTAAGCTTCCATAGAAAGGCTGATTCAGAGATTTTGAAATATATAATTTTTTGTGCGGTAATTAAAAATAGTCATCTAGAACTAAACATACCTAAATTGCTAAAATTCGAAAGTTACAAATGAATCGGATTTTTCGTTTTCATGCAGAGTTAAGCCTTTATGCACAGTGTAACAGTGCCATAGGATACCATGTGTAACGAAAATTCCGGATCCGGAATGTTATAAGAAAGTTGTGATTTTCTATATGAAGGACTTCATTTTTAGCTTAGTTATTTCACACAGTGATAAGTATATGGACAAGCATTATGTCTATGCAAAAAAAACACAATTTGTTTGAAAAATGAGTGCGCCCTCATCGGGAAATCTCTGAGTCAGGCTCGTCAGCCTTTAAGTTAATATTGAATCATAGGTGCTAAAGGGTACGCACATTACCACATTTAAAGTATTTTATATTAAATGGCCATAGGCCTATAAAGAAGAACAAGCCAATTTGAAAGAAAGATTAGAGTAGAAGAAAGCCTCAAAAGAGCACTCGCCTGGAATCGAACCCGGGTCGCTTGCGTACGCGGCAAGCATGATAACCACTACAGGAGTCCACACGGCTGAGAAACAACTTTTGAGGTGTGTTAAAATAAAAAAAAAAGCATAATGGAGAGGTTCCATCATATTGTAATCAACTTGGATTATGAAGGTCGAGCGAGAAGTGCCCCTTGAAAGCGTCTCAGGAAGAATTTCCTGAACTGCACATCTCCCTGTCATGGGCGGACATCATACAAACGACTCTCTGAGGTCTCTGGGCTTAGGACCAGACTCTGGCGGGGTTAAACCGGTTTTATGGGATCCCAAACCTTCCCCACTTCCCTCAGAGATATATTTAATTAAACGATCATCAAAGATTGAGCCAATTGCTGATTAGCAAACAATTTGGCACACCCCCTGATG
>JAMKCH010032707.1:0-64015 GCA_023653785.1 Ophioderma brevispina
ACGATCCTGAACAGATCTGGTTCTCAGATAGGGTACCATTTCATTCATTTCTGTCCTCATATAGAACCCTTTTAACTTGCACTGACTTGGGAGTTACCCGGAAGGGCTCGTGTACAAGGGCCCCCCCCCCCCCCCCCCCCCCCCCCGAGGACGCCCGAACCAATACTGGGAACGAGACAAGCATGGATAATTAGTTTAGTTGAATACTATTACACACATGCAAATGGGAAATCTCTGACTCTCTGATCAGCCTTTTTTTTTAAGTTTTAAGCAGAAATTGACAAGCCAGTATTGATACTAGTTTCCATAATTGTATCTTATGGCATCATCTTTTAAAATTTGGACATAATCTTTGGTGCCCTAAGTTAGCAACTGGCTGTGGAGTTCAAATGCCATTTAAGGGTTGAGATGTTTTTGAGATGTATATTCCTAAATAAAACGGTAAAAAAAAATTTTCCTTTGAACATACATAGCATCTCTAGAGTCTGTAGTTGTAACCGTAACCGCTGGCTACAATTTTTTCCCAAAAAGTTTCATGTCAAATGTCACATGCTGCCAAATTTGGCAGCCCAATTAACACAGGGGTAAGTTTCACCTGAAATTTCATAATAATTATAAATACGGAAAAATGGTTATCACATATCATAAGACTCTCGATGCTTACATATACGTTTATTGCAATAAGAATATTAAGCCATTTTGCAGCTGTAAAGTTAGAGCAGCATAACCTGGTCTGTGTATCTTGGTCTTGGTCTTAAATGTCAACTTTCAGTTTCACTACACACAACTCTTCATGACTAGAATAGTCATCCTAGATAGTCATATAAAAACAGAACAGACTATCTGGTCATGTAATTCATGGTCATCATCAGGACTAGTATAGTCTAGATACAAGTTGAGGCTTGACACTCAACTTGTCATGATGACGATGTCAATGGGACACTGTCTCAGAACTTGAAGTTGCATCTTGAGACTCGTCTGGCTGGTGGCCGGTGGAGGGGCATCGTCAACGTCATCATTGATAGCACATCTGCACACACTGACACTTGACAGCATCATGAGCATGACATTGCTGAGTGTCAGTACAAAATATCAACAAACTCTCATATAATAAGATCAGTATATAGCGAAAGCATGCAACTCAGACTCCAGGCCACGTAGTCCCCATACATCACTGAATGCAGAACAGGGCCAAGTTGTAAAGAACATGAAGAACATTTTATCGAACCCTTATTTTATTTACCCAAACACACTCCACCTCAGCTCCGTCCGACAAACCACACGTGTGAATTTTTGTTGGTACCAAAAAACGGTAACAATACCCAATTCTCTATTATGAATAAGGAGCATATTAGACATCGTGAATCTCGACCTGCGGTGTTTACAGTATACTTCCGGGTTGCAGGTGTGTGTGCGTTGACCTTATTATTGTGCATTTCTAATGAGTCTAAAACAAAACGCCCCCTCAACCTAATAGAACATACGGTAACAATTGTAGATTAATTACATCAGGAATATACTTGACTATCAAAAAGTACCAAAGTGGATTTACCTTACAGTGTTGTAATGACAACTTCTATTCGACGTTTTGGAAAGGGATTCCCTTGAAAAATTTGGGTTTCAGAAATCGCAACTGCGCTTGCGCACCTCATTAACTCGCCATATTGGGTTTTGGGTTGGATTGAAGACAGACAATTTGGGCATTGGAATGTTAATCTACAGTCGGTATAATGGCTTTTGACGATTGAAACCAATTGGAATAAAACACTAGACAATCACCATGGTTCTCCAACCACTGGAATATAGTGATTGCTACTTGGACAGTCCTGAATTTCGGGAAAATTTACACGCTCATGAAGGGGAATTAGAGCGAACCAACAAGGCGATCAAGGATTTGATACGAGACAGTAAAGCGCTCTTGGCAGCGGCTCGCAGTAAGTTACTCATCAACAATTTTATGTATTGTAAAATATGTCATCGGTATAATGTATAAAATGAACGTGACAGAAAACGCTGTATTTCTGTTCCGGGGTACGAGTATACTGTGGCAACGACCATACATTACAAAGTCTACAATTTAAAAAAAAAATTAACTTGTAGTTGTAAATCAGAAATATTTTTGCAATTTCACCACCGGCGAGATTGCAGTGACAGTGTTTTCTCGACAGTCCAGGATTCAACTGGAGCAGTCAATAGGAGGAAATGGGGATAGTTTGAACTTGAACATGTGAAGCAGCAGCCTGCAACCGGCAAATATTTATATTCTTTAGTTAGGGTATTAAAATGCCAAATTGCAAAATAAAGTTTTCTCACTCAGACTCAAGTGTTGATCACAGAATTATTAGTATAGAATTTTTTTTTAAATCTAGCCCAGTACTAGGCTAGACTATAACAGAAGGCTAATGACAGGGCAGGACGTCCACCAAGAGCTGTCACTCAAGCTTAAATTTAATGGTTTCCACCTTCGATCCTTGATCACATCGTATTCAAAATCGATGCTGCGCTGTATTGTCCGATGCCCGTGTAGGCCCGTATGTGTGGGTGTGTGACCAAATCCCGGGCACCAAATCAATCTTGATCTTGTTTTTTAACGGGGGCTTAATTTAGTTATTTTATATATTTATGACATCTTAGATAAAATGAATAAATAACATAAAAACTAAGTTTGGGGTATTTTGCAGTAACATTTGTTTATCAATGATTAAATTATTCCAAGAATATTTTTTTTTGGTTTTTTATACCAGATACCTATTCATTTCTTTATTTTGTTGTACCGATAACTATTTATGTCCTTGAAAGAATTGCCGTACTTGGTAAAATTTACGCACCTGTGCTGGGTAATGTCTAAATGAAAAAATTGTTTTCAGCCAGCACAAATAAATCGTTATTAGGCTTTTACGGTCAAATCAAGGTACATTACAAACTTGCAATGCTTACTTGCAGAGATCATCGGAAAGTGGATACTTTTAATGAAATGTGGAGTTATATATCTGAGATGAGTTTTGGCAATGGAGGATCAGGATTTATAAAAAGTCAAAATGCACGGGGGCTGAAGGCTGTAACGGTCCAAAATAGCTAAAATTTGAGTTTTGCTAAGAATTTGCAGAATTACCGCGGCAAGCGCGCGCCCCTCCCGGGATCCACGCCGAATAGGCCTATCCTAAAAGTATAATACTAGTCTCAGGATAATCATTTTATAATATAAGACTTATCGTTATCATCATCTCAGGTGTATCATCGTTTTGGGATGATAATTAGTATTCTGCCACCGCTTAAAATTCGGCACCTTAGGCTTTAACATCGGTTTATTCTTAAGTTGCCGATTCGTAAGCCTGTGGCAGATACTAAATTCTTTCCCATGGTTTTTATTCTCATTATGCATGTATGCCCGCATGTATGAATATGGAGTCGGATAATTGTGTGTATGACTGAGTGGGGCAGGCAGCGATTGGGCCACCCAGGGTCAAGGAATACGCAATAAAGGACACCTCGTAATAAGTAATCAATACACGGTGATCAACATCAAACGATCGAATGCGATTTGTAACCTAACAAGTTCTAAATAGAATCCAAAAGCTTGATTGACAGGGACGTCCACCCGTCGTTAGCCTTCGGTAGACTATATAACATCGGGGATAAGCGCTCTAGTCGGGCGATGTCGTCTAATCAAGCGACTTCGCCTAATACAGCGCTTTGTATCGCGGAATTCGGCGAGGTTGCTATTTTACTATAAATCAGTGACTTCACAACTTTAGCCAATTCTTCACAAAAAATAATTTTGCACAAGTACTTTAAATACAAAATCTAAAAAATCTCAGTGGACCCCAAAAAATTCATTGCACAACTTTTTTTCTACATTGTAAAAGTTGGAATTTTTTTAGAAAAATAAACTCACATTTTGAGAAAGCACCATTGCCAGAAACATGTCGTTTCCATCAACTTCAGGGAAATCCCCCGTCACACTTGAAATATAGTCCAAAAATGAGTAATGTGTCAATTTCATAAAAGTTAAAAACAATAAAAAAAATAAAAAAAATAAAGGTTTAAAAAACAATAATTTTCTGTAAGAGTGACAGAAAGAATTTGACATTGTGGCGAGGAGTAATTCTGAAATTGTGAAGCGATGGGTCTGCCACATGCGCAGTGAAGGCCGAAAAGGCTCTGCGCATGTCACGAGCAGGGAGCAACCAAAATGGGAGCACATCCAAAATGCATTGGAAAGTAATCCAGCAGCTTTTGAGTTCGATTTATGCAATTTGACTTGGATTTTTACCGAATTCATTACTCGGATAAAAGGTTGATATAATATGTACTATAATCCGAGGTTAACAAAATTGGTGTTTATGATTTTATGGTGAAACATCGCCCAATAAGCCTAGTCGCTCAATGGGCGATCGCCCGATTGAGCGCGTATCCCCGACTGTATAATCACAACTTTTTACGTGAAGAATGACTTTAAAATAGTATGTCAATGAGTTTGACAATGTCAGGCACTGTGTGCAACAATAAGAAACACCATATTCCTATCCGATTGACTTGTGTACTTTCCCAGATCCTTGTGGGCCACCAGCATACATCATTACATGTAGCTGCATGGCAGGACAACTTGGCAATTGTGCTTGGGTGTGTGTGTGCGTGTCACTAAAAGGTTAAGTTTTAAAGCAGCGGCCACAGCTTAGCTAAATTCTTTGAAGTGAGCATGAAAGCCGAGAACCAAGAAAACCAAGTAATACCTGTAATACTAAATCCAGTTTTAAATTGGTTCTGTGAAAAGGGGGTGGCTGGAAAAAGTGTTAGGAGATGCCTTAAATTAATAGTCAGTGACATTATGGTGTTCATACCGTTTAGTGTTTATAGTGCGGATATAAACACTATTACTATTCATCAAAATACCATTTACAAGATTGATTGTGTATTGGTCATGCCAACACAAAGGAAGATTTACAATTCCAAAAGTGGAGAGTAAATGGGGTGTGCACAGTCCAGAGGTCAAAATATTTGTAACACGCTTTTATCATCTACTGACCTCTGTTTCTGGAACCATACATAGAGGGAGCAGTGTACATTTAAGCACAACCAACTTTGTGTTACTGATACTAATAGCAAGTAAATACGCTGCTATTGACCTCATTGATGGATGTTATTTTCCTTTAGTATCTCTCACAGCATTTGCCAATGTTGAATTTGCAAATTGTATTTCCACATTTTTCCTAAAACGAACTTTGGAAGCAGTTTAAAAGTCATTATTTCAGTGTAAAATGAATTAAAAACAAGAAACCAGGAACCAATTGTGCCCTGTCAACAACTGGGAGGAAACCTAGTGTTCACAGATACCCGCTTGATGCCTTGCAATTGGAAATATGGTTAATAATGATTAAGTGATCAATAATTCTACCAGTAATCCCAATGTGTGACATTTTGGGTTAGCCTTAATGCATCATTTCCTAATCTTTAAATCCAGTTTGGCTTGTCCACCTTGTTTGTAAACATCACATAATAAGGAACACAAGCTGACCATAAGTTATCTTTGGGAAGAAGCTGATTCTTATTTGGGCAACTACTGCTCTTGTACAGCTACTAGAAACTAATCCCCCTGCCAGACCCCCCCCCCAGTTGAAATGACCATTGTACAGTGTCTATGGAGAAGATCCCAAATTCGGGCACCCTTCTGCCCCCCCCCCCCCCATTTGCAAAGGTCGGGGTACGCACGCACTTCCAAAACCATTAAGCATGACAGAGCCTAACTGTGTTGATACAGTGACAACTTCAATTGGCTTGGATTTGGAGTCTAAGATGATCCAGTTAATTTATAATGTTACGGGTGGTTGTTGCTCAGTTGATATTCTTGTGTCGCCCCAGTCTTGTGCTCATGCAGACACCTTTCGGGGGAATTTGGATCTCAGTTTGGGTGTAAACTTTGAAATTGTAAGCGGGAGTGTAGTCACAAATTTGGATACCCAGGGCAAGGCCTACATAGACTAGTGTACAGGTATTTGAGTTACAAATTTCTGTGAATGGGTTCGGACCGCCACAGTAGCGCCATGGTTCGTAACTTTTATGAGCTATTTTGACCATTTGGCTACATTTCTGGCCACCCAACATTCTTGAGATCACTTTTAATCTAGTATATGTCCAAATCGGGAGCGGTGTGTGTCAGTAGTAAATGGACCGGCCCAAAAGTAGTTAGATTTGTAATTTTTCAAGATTATAAAATTAACGGATCGTATTTATTTGGTGTTGCCACTGTCATATTTTTCCCTGCTGTGACCTGCTGAGATGGTTGAGGACTCCCTCTGCGCAACTTGTTATTCGCGCTTTAGCCATCTTTGGTGCAGACTTCGATAGCCAATCAGAGGCCTGCGAGCTCGGGGCTCGTTGTCGGCCTCCCTTGATAAGCCATGGAGCAAGCTGGCTCGCGAGCTCAGCAATTGCTGAGCAAGAGGCCCCACTTGGGTGGTCCGTTCTACCGTGTTATTCCTTCGATGAGTTGTAAAAGACACCGGCACCAGCCAGTGGTTAGCACTCGCCAAGAAAGGGCAAAAACAAAAAATACCACTAATTCCCAGAAATATTTCGCCGTCGCAGAATTCACTGTTCTCTCCAACGAACTCTTTATACGTACGATCCACGTCCGAAACCACGTCAGCAGGAGATGAATTGGCATGGGTTCCACCAAGTATCAAAATGAGCAAACATACTTGATTTAGGTAACATATACAATATTTCGAACGTAAAGGCAAGCACGTATATTGGCCAGAGGGAATTTCCGGACTATATTGTGGGGACTAAAATAAAGAAAGTATTTCAAGCTATTTCAATATCCATTTTTGCTGTGTTGTGATAAAACAACTCGAATAAACTTGAATTGAATTAAATAAAAAATTAAAGGTTTTATTGCTTTTTTAGTTTTTTCACATTTTTATTTTTATCTCAAAAATATAAGTCCATTAAACCTGACATAACATAAGATCATTGCCAGAGCATTTGCTGACTATACCTCAGCAAAGTGTGTTATATGTATAGACTCTCACAGCCAGAGGACTGGTGGAAGTCAAATACCTGTTTAGGCCTAGTGTGTAGTACACGGTAGTCATCGACAGGTTATTTTTTACCGGAAGGTGTGGATTTTGTTGGTTTGAAGTGATGGTTTTGTCTCTTGACTCATCTTTCTGTATCTCAGTAATCTGATGCTGATGCAATGCACGAGGTCATGGTTGTAATTGGAATGGCATTGGCCCATCATAGACTATTATTTGATTAGGCTTAGTGTGGGAAAAAAGCGGAAAGTGCAAGTACTAGTGAAGTTAGAATAAGTCTTAAACAGGAATAAAGTCCAATTCACAAGTGCTTGCGCTTTCACGGTTTACACTAAGCCTTTGATTATACTTCGTTGTCCATAGCTTTTGGGCAGCTATTGTACATGCGTATCGCGCACGCCGACTTTGTACAATCGCGATTACAACTGCGGTTTACTGCGATTTCCACATTTAAGCCTGCGTGAAAGCTATGACGTCACTCCTTAGTTCAGGCCGGACGAAGTATACCACCAAATAGGGGGCCTCATAATAGTGCGAAAACGCAGTGTGTATATTTTGCATAGCGTACATGTGATCTGAACAAATGCTCAAGTATCGTTGTTTGAACGCGAAACGATAACCGAATAATTTCCGCTTGTATTTGGTGCTAATCGACAAAGTATAGTGTAGCGTAGCAAGGCAGGCTAGTCGAAGCTTTACCCGGGCCTAGCCTAGCCAATTGACTTTATAGGCCTAGCCTAGCCTACTAATAATTATCTTGTTGTTAACACAGGATTGACTATTGGGGTATTGCATGCAAGGAATGTTTACACTATTGAGTAAACCGAACCTCCACAACTTTGCAATATCATATCGATGTCATGTCACTGGTCACGACTCACGAGGCTGACTAGTTGTGGCAATAATTTAAAAGGGTCATTTCGTGATACACAGCTTCGTAAACCACAGGCCTAGTCAGAAGAACTTGTCTGAAGTGTTCAAATGTACGTGTGAGCCTTCTATTTCCAACTTGAGATCGTGCAAAGATCTGCTGGTGCTTTTTTCTATGTAGGCCGAGGCCTAGCCCTCAGTCACCTTCATTATCCTCAAAAAAAGGTTATTTAAAAATTCAGTTGATTCTGATGATGGCATGTTAAATTTTGAATTTGATATCTTGAGCAATGTCAGTTTATGGACAAAAATAGAGATCATCTGCATGTGTAAGCAAACTGAGCCTAGGACCTGCCTAGGCCAGCCTAGCCTAGCCTAGGGCCTAGGCATGTAGACCAGCAGTTAGCCAGCAGTTATCAGTAATCGTACCTAAAAAGTTGAGATTAATGATTAACACCTAAACTGCTGGCCTGTTTAGGTAGGCCTAACCCTTGAGTTAAACAAAGGACAATACTATACTGGTGTTTTTATCTGAAGGAATTTGGTCACACTCACAAAATACAATCATGACAAGCAATGTATTAATTTATAATTCAATGCATTTGCAGAAATGCTAGAAAACACCATTCAGATTAGCACGAGTTCGTCATGCATCATGTGTCTTTCCACAAGGCGGGATAGGCACTTGCATTCGAAAGGGAGCGTAGGCTATGCTATGCGGCATAGCATGGCAGAGACTCACCTGCCATGCCCTGAAAAACAAGTTTATCACAACAAAGGAGTAACCACCAGTGAAGAAGATGAATCATGCTACATTCAGATGAGCAGAACCCGAGCATTGATTGCCCATCATGGTATTTCTTGAAAAAAAAATATGAAAATGGGAACAATAAAAATCATTGACAATCTGCCAACAAGCATGAAATTCGCCATAGCCCAGACTGGGTTTGTTGTGAAGCTGCCCTGCTATGAGCAGAATGATCACTTTGCACACGCGTGAAGAGTGCCAAGGTTTCCGAATTACAGCCATCAGAATTCGACTGAAAAAAAAAAATATTGCATCTTCTGAGTGTTCCAAACACCAAATTGAGCTTAATTAATAGCGACGTTGGGGTCTTACCTACCACTTGATGCCAAAAATCGGTGATTTGACATTGCAAAATGCGTCCAAACTCGAGGTAGTAATGGGGGGGGGGACTAGTGAGTGATGTGATGATGATATTGATGCTCCGACCATCACTTTTCGGGTATGTAGTTTTGCCGGTGCGACGCGAAACACAGCCTCAGCCCCTCCTTGATGGCAAAGTGGTGTACATGGCCTTTGGAACGTAAAGCAGATCAGTCTCTTGCCAACCGTATGAAGAAGGGGGTGTTACATGTAGCCTGATTTGATGTTTTACGAAATATGTGAGAGCTGTTTCTTGGATGGAATTTCGAAGTACATCTCGGGTAATTTCTTCCCCACAACAAATTGCAAAATAAATCGCGCCGCTAGCCAGTCTAGATTTTATTTAGGTCATTGCGCGAGCTGCGAGCCAGATTTGGGGCTCGCCAAAATCTATAAAAGGGAGCGAGGGTCGTGGCTCGCATTGAATTTCGTCGAGGACAGCAGTTGATCGTGAGCTTGGACTCGGCATAGCTACTGCTACATGACAGGATGTCTCGGCTACTAAAATTTCATAAGCGAAAATATTTTCCGAACTGAAACTGATATTTTATGAGGGAATAAGTGCGACATTTAATGAATTATGCACTATTTTAAATTTGCGTTGAGGTAATTTTGTGATTTTAGTTCTCTTTAACTTGTGAACTGGCGGAGATAGCAGTCGCTGGGCAGTATCTTCCGTATAGGTCACAATCGGCAATATGCTTCGCAATGGAGACCCGCTCGTGCCGGTCATGGGTCAGCCATTGGTTCGTTACCGTACAACGAGAATAGAAAGGCAGACTAAATTTAATTATGCTAATTAATTGTTTTTGCAATAGCCTTGGACTCTGTCTGGTTTATGGTTGGAATTGGGAGTGAGCTTGACTGTGCTAAGCCTAGCCTAGCCAAGTTCGTATTTATTTAGCTTGTTCGTCTACATGCCAGAACCCTAGCCTAGGGCGTGAAATGTGATGCCCAAGTTTGGTAATTGGTGGGTTGTCGATATTAAATCTTAAAATACTGAAAAGCTGAAAGAACATTAAATTAGAGAAAACAAGATTACCCTCGGATGTACCCTCCACTTACACACAGACACCAAGCCAAAGGTAAATATTCTGCTCGTAAATCTTTCGAAAAGGCATGTAAAACAAGAAAACATCCATGCTCTCGCAGACTTGCCTTTCAGTTCAAGTTTCATCATAAGCTCTCCACTTCTCCATGACGCGACATGGTGTGTTGCCACAAGCCAGGCCATGCTGCATGAGATAACATGTGACTCTCGAACTGAGACGTTTATGCATGATAAATCCTCTACTCGTGGCTGAAAGTCTCCTCTGAATTCTCAAATTATCAATAAGCTAACAAGAGAGATTGTTCTTCTTGACAGAGCATGTAATGTTTTGAAAATTAGCGGCGATTGTTACCCTGTTGACATGACATGCACGACTGTCCAGGTATGTGAGCATGAACTCAGGCGTGATCCCCCAGTTGCCAAATTGAATGTTAAGGATCGGTTGGTGCACTAATTTGTTGACAAATTAATACGCCGCGCATCATGCTTCTAAATCCCTCGCTCTTTAAATAGTGAAGAGCAACCACTTGGAGTTCAAATAAAATCTCTCTTGTTGCTTAAATAATTATGGGGAGTGTGGAAATGTAAAAATCAAGTTCAGTTGACCTGATAATTCTTGTTAGATAGGCTTCCAATGAAAATTATTGCCAAACATGACATTTAGAAAATATTGTTGACTCTTTGAAAGTGTTTACCAATTTTTGGAGTTTTATTCGAGTCTCTCAAAAAATGGTTGAGTTGGCCAACGTGAATATTTTAAATTTTATTGTATTCTGCAAAATATATTTAATAATTATGGAACTGTTCGTGAGGTAGACGGCTAATTTATATAGAAGCTAGCAGGGGTTGAACTCACCCGCCATGGTAGACTTTAGTATTGTCATAAAAACATTTCTTCAAGGACAAATAATAAGTTCATATGCCATAAGAATAGCTCGCTTGTACGTTGTGAGTTCATGTAGAGTTAGTCTGGTAAAGTCAACTTTTATTACAGTTTAGTCTTCAAGTTCATCCTTTGACGATGAGCGACATGTCGACAAAGGACAAAATATACCAGAGAACAAGTTTTATATTGTCTTCACCAGCAACTTAATCAGTTAAAACTTAACATTTTTATCAGTAAGCTTTGGTACTGAACTAAAGAAACGCTTACTCTGTCAAAAACGATATTTATTGCTAGGTTTGATCTCCTGTTTTCTGGAAAGTGCCAAACTGATCATTTTACAAAAACACCACCCCCCCCCAAACCCCCACACCCAAAACCGCCACCCCCCCAATGCAAAATGACAGCCAACCACCTCAATCTTTTAACTCTCTTCTGTTATTAAAAAACCCTTCATGTTATTATCCATATCCAAATTGACTCTTCGAAGACAGAACAATCGACTTTGAGGATCGTAGCACCGCTGATTTGCGGAGGTCCGAAGTCATTATAGTCTCCGACCTCGGCTACTGAATCCTTCCGTAATTTTCATTTACCATTCATACAGTGCCAGATACACAGAAAATAGGGTGGGGGGGGGGGGTGGCATTCAGAACCTTTGCATATCATATTATTACACCATCACTATTCTCCCATTTAATTCATGCCCTCCATTCATCCAACAAACATTTTTGTCTTCTCTCTTCCCCTATTGATCCTTTCTAGAACCTCTTAGTGTGCATTTCCTACTCTTCCGATCCCCGGTCCGTGACATTATGCAATCCAGTTTCCTTGTGAGTCTGTGGATAGACAGTCTCAAATTTGATGATAGTTCAGGAACACCATTCCACTGGAGTAAGCCACAGCATCCTTGATGCTCTCGTTAAAAATTCTGACCAATTATCTGATTTTTTTTTTGGTTTAAAAAATGTTTGATTTTTTATTGTGTATAATACGTTCCTTTCGTTCTGTGGAAGAGGCTGCTTGTGTGCTAGTCTTCATTGTACACTCGTAACATACATAGTTTTTGCCACAACCAGCGAGCATGGTTGGGAGGCTATGCGTGCTGACATTAAATGTCAAAATGAAGTTTTTGACACACAAAGACGATCTTTCCAAGATAGAAAAAGATGTTAGAGACAAGTTTAACTGGCAATGACTGGAGGAAAAAAGGACATCAACAAAGATTACTTCTCTACATATATGTGATGAGAAAAATAACAAGTGCAGGTACGTATTCATGTACATACTCTTCCCAATTTTGCAGTTTCACAAACCACAACAAATCAATGTACGGTGCAATACATAATAATCCTTAACCCTCGTCTACCGAAGGGGGGTTGGTTACCACCACCTTCAGGTTTCCCCCGGCTTGCTATTTAAAACACCTTTTTGTGTTAAATTATTAAATATCCATATAATTGTCAATTGACATTTTCTGCTCCTTTTCATCCAAAAACAAACATAAATTTTTAAAAGTTGTAAAATTTACTTTGTCATGCAGGAAATCATATAATTAGAGACTTTCATCTTTAAAATCTGTTTAACAATATGACCTTGACTGAAAGTGCATTGACCTTTGGACATTTTTGGCCATAGCGTCCTCATTTGAAGTCGGATAACAAACTATATACATTTTTAGGTTCCGTATAGATGATAAGGCGAGTAATTGGACATGCATATTAATTCAATTGCGACAGTTCTCAATTTTGACCCCCGTGTTAACTTTCTTTGCCCCTTCCCCAAAATGCCCAAGTCAAACATGTTCAACATCTATCAGGGAACCCAAAGACACCTTCAAATCTTTATTGCCAGAGTTTGGTCACAGGGTGGATGGTCTTCTACTATGTGTTTCCTACTTTCCTATAGTGCAAAATGTGTAGAAACCCTCTGACTGCGGGGGCTTTGCTACTCCTCAACCCCCACAGGGGCGTTGACCCTGGACCCCACCAGGGCCCTTAATCGGGCCCCTGGTCCCCGCCCAGTGGCATCTCTGTATGTTCCAATCTCAAGCAAAGCTTTCTAAAACCAACTAATGATCCTCTAAGGGTGAGCCATTACTGTTTTGGGAATCAGGTACTCATCGTTATCTCCAGGTGGGTGCCTGTAAGACAAAATTGCCAGATTCAGTATCAAAGTCAGCAAAAGTTGCAGTTCTTCCTCTTGACACTACCCTAATAAGTCTACGGAGGTAAATTACAGTTACTGAGTAAAATTTTGGTAAATTTGCAAAGAAGGGTTCTCTAGCGAGTGTTTCAAAAAGTCGCAGCACTACTAGAGGTGTACCACATTTCTTAAAGGCTGACTCAGAGATTTCGAAATATAATTTTTTTTGTGTAGTAATTAAAAATAGTCATCTAAAACTAAAGATTGTCACCTAAAATGCTTAATTCCAAAGTTAGAGATGAATCGGATTTTTCGTTTTCATGCAGTAAACATTTATGCACAGTATATCAGTGCCATAGGATACCGTACATAACAAAAATTCTGGATCCGGAATTTTAAAACAAAGTTGTGATTTTCTATATGGAGGACTTCGATTTGAGCTAGTTATTTCACACAGTGATTAGTATATGGACAAGCATTACAAATGTATGTATATGCAAAAAACACGATTTGTTTGAAAAATGAGTGCGTCCTCATCGGGAAATCTCTGAGTCAGCCTTTAAGTATCTCTGATTGGCTCATTACATGATAAAGCACATGGTATTACCTCTTGAGTACAATCAACATTTTTTGGCATTTTTAATTTTATCTGTATGTGCCTGTAAAGTTTGTATGCTATCTTTGATTGGTTCAAATGCCATAACCCTACGCTAGATGCATTTGAACTACATGTACCAATCAAATCTGCCATTTATAACTGGGGGCTGGGGTGCTCAATCCTATTTAGGGATCATTCAATGCTTTCAGTTCAATACTATTGCAATTTTCATTCACATATTCCCACTAAATGGTATTCAAATTTGATTAGCACAATAAAAGAATAACAAAATCTTACGAAATATCTAGCAGATGTTCATTCACTGATATTGTTCCTATGAGTTGGTTCAATAATTTACCAATTTACAGAGTCACACACTGGTAACCATATACCATATAGCAATTGTATCATTACATAAATAACAATATGATTGTAACAGAAAATGACCTTTGACAATAACTTACCTTAAAAATTGTTGGCCTGAACTGAAAATAATCACTTCATTGACTTTCCCAAATTTACAAAGGGTCAGGTATTCCATGGTATCTGAATGCAAATATAAGATAGGTATTTGTACTGTAAGGGCACTCATCGTTGACTACTTTTAACCCTACCACCCATTTCTAATTTTAAGTGTGGTATCCACTATCAAATTTCTTATAAACCTAAGTTCAGGTTATTTGAAGTTATTGTTAGTGTTATTTCTTCTGTAGGGCAGAGCTGGAAAAAATGCATATTTCCCGGGAAGATAGTCGCATTTTCCATAGATTTCCCACCTTTTTTATGTATTTCTTTATCTGAAAAGTCAAAGATTCCCTCCAAATGGTCAAATTTCCCAGGAAGGAGCTTCCCAGATTCCCTACTTTTTCCCACCATGCAGTGTAGGGTGTCATTTATTTAGGAATCCAAAATCAGTCAAAGGTCAAAGTACTAGCATATACTCTAAGCTACTGTATGCCCTACATACTCTTGCTAAATGCCTAGTATTCATTCAATTACATGCCAGACAGACCTATATGTGTAGATTCAGTACTGCATCCCTTGGTTGTAGACCAGGGTCTCAACCAGAAGGATGCGGGCATCATTTTACTTAACAGATCAGAAATTTGGCCGAATTCATATTACGGACCACACCAACATATCAAACTTAGCTGCATCACTGTATTAATAATGGCTTCTAACCCCAGTGACACCTCCTCTATGAATGATCCCTTACTGCTGAAGAAGAAATCTGTAGATTTTAATTTGACATAGGTGGTTACAAGTGATGCAAATTCAACGAGAATCACAGAATCTATTTTCGCAGTGATTATTGTAGCATCCAGATATTAGAATCAATTTCTCTAACCCTAAAACTTTAGGGGTTGCCTCTAACAACTCGTCCGACTGGCAGTCTATCTGTTGTCATTTCAAGTAAATTTGACTCTTGCTAACTTGGACAAATTTGCAGATGAAAGCCTAATACCCAAGTTGTGTTTGAAATAGTGCCAAAAGGATTGGCAATTTTATTTTTTTTTTTTGGTCAAAAACCAAGCTGAAATTGCTCATTATGTAATTAGGACCAAATGTCCAGTTTTTGATAGAATTTTCATTAAAATATAGCATTTGGAATGATTTTTTTTTTAAAGTAACTGGCTAGCTAGGGAAATTAAATTCTTTCCTTCATCTGACTTTTTATGTTTTCGCAAATGTGGTTCTTGAATGACACTGCGTAAAACTAGGCTTACACATTCTTTTGTATAATTCAGTTGAAATTAAATTTGTTTCATGTCAATTTTTTTCCAGTCAACTTTAATACTATCTACCTATCATCAGGTATGGCTTCAGTAAAGTGGCATGCATGTCCCAATAATAATATCATCACGCCTAGGACTAGAGTTGCAAGTAATTATAGAAACAAGGTTTGCCCCGATTATGCGCCAAATATGGCACACAGATGGTATGCACAGCACATAGCGTTTGACAACCTCACGCTTTATGTGTCAGTACATGACACAGAACACTGCCGTGTCAATGTCTGGTGTGATGCTGCTGCCAACTTCAAGTTCAGGATATACTTACAGTGTGTGGAATGCAAATTGCTCCGATGGTGATTACAACATACCCAGATCTTGGTGTAATTAACCTATTTGGAATTTTAATTAATTAGCGATGTGGCTTAGAAAATTATATTAATACCAGTCTACTAGCTGTTTGAGTTGCATGTTTTGCATGGTACATAGAGTTCCTTTGAAAATTGCATTCCTTGAACTTAGAAATTGTGGTTAGAATTTCTTTGAGAATATGAGAATTCATTTTCACAAAGATTCTCCAAAACTATCCTACAAGAATCCAAGCAGATTCTGTCAAGTTTTTTAGATCTATACACAAAAGTAATAGATGAGAATCTGAAGGTCTCTCAAAATTCTTTGATGAGAATTGCAATAGATTCTTGCAGCATTTAATGAAATTCCAACCTTGGGAATATTTTTTAAAATATGGACACATTTTTTGGGGTCTTTTGTGTTCAAAGTAACCCCTGAGTCTAACACCTTGAGTAACATGTTGAAATGATGCTAATAATTAAAATAAGACTTCCAAAAATACTATGGAGATAATTTGTGTGGTGGGTGTGGACAGTCCGTCTTGGGAAAAATAGATTGTGATTTACAGCACATACTGTGGACCAGAAAATGAAATTTGTACACCTTTAGCTTTTGGCAATTTTGGCACTGTGAATCTAAAAAATCACTGAAGCAATTGTACATTTAGAAGCCTTACATGATGATGTATGGCTCTATTTTCATTCAGCTACCAGAAAATCAACATTTGTCCATGTCACTGTGTTAATGAGTTGTTACACTAGATTCTATTTCCATTGTAAGAGGTTTTACTACTATCACATGACATTGAAAAAAAAATAACAGGTGATTCCATGATATAAATTATAAAAACAACTGTTGATTCATACAATAGTAAAAATCATTCTGACAAATTTTGATTGTTCCATTTCACTCAGCTTTGCCTCGTGAAATGGAAAGTCAAAATGACCTCATCTATATTGTACAAGATAATTCATTACATTTTAAATTAGTTATCAACTAACTTTACCCCGAATAGCCAGAAAAAGCTTGTGTCTAGTGTCTGTTGGTAATCATCAGTTTTGTAATTGAAGTCAAAAGGATAATTGTGTGTTATGTCAAAAGTTTAACTTTGATCTACCAAACAAAATCACTTACAAGGGTACAATTTGGTTCTTATAAAGTACATGTGAATCAGAAGTCGGGCAAGTAATTCTTGCACTCTAACAACTCACCATGATATAATTATAACTTTGTCAATTTATCCAAACTTAGGAACTATAATCTGAAAAAAAATTATTTTATGCCAAGATTTTTAGTTTGATTTTCTTCAACATGGCATTTGGCGTCATCAGATGCCTTGCTGAGTGGATTAGTGTTGATTACATTAAGAGGTGGGTGTAAAGTGTAAAGTGGGATTGTCAACATCCACTTTATTTAATGGGATGGTATCTGATATTCCAAGACTTTGGATGCCCACATGAAAATCACCCTGCAGGATTTTATAATAGCTTTAATTTTTATCCCCTTGGCTCGAAAAGCAGTAGGCGGATTTTGCGATAGCACGCATGTCTAGGTGTTCCTGTTTGGTTGGGTTTTTTCATGTCTTGTTTTGAAAAGTTTTAAGTCTGATTTAAACCAGACTTGGGTTTAAGGTGCAATAGGGATCATTCATATCTGGATGATTTCAAAGGTCATGGTCCAAGGTCAAAGGTCATCTGAGGTCATGCTCCAGACTGCCATCTTGCCAGGAGGATGACGCAAGTTTACTTGCTGTATTTATGTGTGTTTGTATGTGTGTGCCTGTAGAACACACTCCTAAAATGGGAGCTCCAAAATTGTAGCTCCCATACATTTGTACATATATGCCCACCTTTGTTTTTGAGTAAAGTCTTACATGGGGTCTTGAGTGGTTATGGTACAAAAGCTTGACACATCGGCCCTGTATAATTGTAAAACATGGTATCGATCAGTGGAGAAATGTGCAATCTGTGTATTTTAGCAACATTTGTGGGTGTCTACTCTAGAATGCCAGTGTACAAATGTGTGTTTACACTCACTTTAACCCCTTGAGAACTACCACCAATGAAAGATACAGTATGTCCAATTGGGTCATTACAGGACACGGCATGGGATGGCCCTCTGAGTAACCAATCAAGATAGTACTTATAAAAAGTAACATAATTCTTAGAGTATCTCTCTGATTTGCTCATGACATAATAATAATAATAATAATCAAGGTTTATTTTATCTCAAATCGTGGCCTATAGGCCAAATTGCTAGAGACTTTACAACTTAATAATTACTAGACAGAAACAATGCAACTTGGAGGCAGCAGCTTAAACAGCGCCATATTGCAACATTCAAACACACTACACGAAACACACACCGGATGGGTAGTGCAAGCTTTCATGGTTCATTTGCCCATTTCAAATGAACCATGGAGAAAGTGGCATTCAGGTTTTAATCAATATCTGTTATACAAATCAAATCCCAAATGGAGTTCCCGAATTAAATCCAGCAAGTGGTCCCACTGAGATTCGATCCGAGGACCCTTTGCTCCAGAGGTAAGCTTGCTAACCACTAGACCACGCCACTTCCCATGCTACCACCTTCTATGTAACCAATCAAAAATAGTGCGTACAGTGGTAGATGGTAATTGGAAAAGGCTGGTGGTGTTACGTGGTGCTTTGGGGTGGGTGGATAAGCTTAAGCCAATGACCAGTCACTGTTCAAATCTTAAGTGTGGAAGTCGACAATGGGTTGCATAAATATTTCCCACTCAAATTTATTAAAATAGCTCTTTGTTTATTTATCTTCAATAGGGCAAATGCCATAGAATTCCCAATCTGAGTTGTCTCCATTTCTATAAATCCAGCCCAAAGCAATAGAAATCAGACAGCAATGATGTAATTTGATCTTTTTAAACCAATTTGTCCATGTGTAGATAGAAAAACTTCTGGTAAATGTTGTGTATGAAGTGTCAGCTTCTCCCTGTACAAGCTTTGTATTGAAACATTGGAGCAGCAAACTTTGCCCTAGTATGAAATGGTTCCCAGCAATTCTGGCTATAGGTCATCAGAAAGAATGTTGGTGTTCTACATGTAGGCAGGTTGAATTTCATTTTCAAGTGTAGATAGAAAAGCCTGAGTTAAACTGCAGAAAAATCCTGATGTTGTAATTAGGCCTACATTTTGTTTTTTTTGTAAAACTGATTTTTGAACCACATTTCATTATTTTCTAAATGTTTAATTTAACGATTTAGGATTTTTAGTAGGGTGTGTACATTTACATACTAAGATCTGAGAGTACATTTATAGGAAGCCTAAATTTGTGTTATTCTTCATTGACCAATCCAGAGGCTGCAAATAATGCGGGAGCTGGGAGCGCGCTCCGAGGAAATGTTATAAAAGTCTTTTAGGTAATTGTGAACATGCTGTTTAATCCTGGGAAAGAAACAACTTTTTGCCACCTGGACCAATCACTGTCACATAGAGGGGAGAAAGCGGGAGCATGAGAGTATCTACCAGAAATTTTGGGGTGGTTGAATGTAGTTTTGAGAGGGATTAGAAAAGATTCCAAATTGCACAGCTTGAATGCCTTTCCAGGAATATTTGAAGTCAAAAACAAAAACTCCCAATTTAGTGACGGATGCAATTTAATTGGGTAATTCTAAAATTTTTCCTTAAACCAGGGAACATTTAAACCAATCCCTTGGCTGTGGGGCACATGAAACTTTAATTTTCCTTGAGACAGAATGAACTGGCAGTGAGGCATTGGCCCCATTATAACCACGGTGGTTCAAGGGGTCAAATCTTATTCTTTCTGTAATAAAAGATAGACATAAGGGAAGAAAAGAAAATATATCAGCATATGCTCCAATCTGGGTTAAAAAAACACCCCCCTTTTATGTAGGTTCTGAACCCCCAACTACATGTACGGTCATTCATTCCCAACCAGGGAGAAATTCAGTGTCAAAAGTGACAGTCCTGAATTTTTTATACCCATGGCTGGAAAGCAGAGGGGGATATGCGAGGGTGCGAATGTCCGTTATGTGTATGTATGTTTGTGTTCCAGTTTTTAGGTTTTGGTAGTTAGGTTTTGTTTTTTGAGTTCTCTGTTGAAAGTTTAGTCCAATTTTTAAACCAGACTTGGGGTTAAGGTGCACTAGGGGTTCCTTGATATGTGGATGATGTCAAAGGTACCCATGGACAAAAGGTTAAAATGGTCATCGAGGTTCATGTCAAGGACTCCATCGTGCCAGGGGGGATGACAGCAAGTTTACTTGGCAGTATTTTTCAGGAAAGGTATCCAGATGTACTACTACTAGTACTGTATCCAGATTTGCAAAGTGTGCCCCCTTGCTACAGTAGAGGCAAAAGCAAACATTTGTGGTTGATTCCCTCCAAATGAATTCTAGGAAAGAGCTTACTGGATCCACATTTTTTTCTAGGACATGGCTCTAGTCTAGTCCAATGAGCTGTAGCAATGTGTACCCACTTCACAAATACAGCTGCTCAACTAGAGTTGATGTTCTCATTAATAATGATTCATACAAAGGAACCACCTACTAAATGGATCTGCTTAGCAATTAGGTTAAGCATTCATTGCACCATCTAGGAGACACTTGGAAAAATCGGGGAAAGAAAAAAAGTAAAGCTAGATTTGGTAGGTACATTCAGCACATCATTAATTATGCTCGCCATGAAAAGATTGCCACAACAAACTGATTAATGTCAGTTCCTGTCAAGTGGATATGCCATTTTAGACATTTGGTTCGCAAATTGTTGTCTTCTGAATCTATTTGACTGGCAATAGGCTGCTTGTATCTTAGATTCACACAAATTAAAGTGCACACACACACTCCCTCCTTCCCTCTCCTCCCTCCTCTCCTCTCTGTTTTATGTTTCATTTAATTCTCTACCATTGTCTCATTTTTTCTCCCCTTTTTTCTCATCACTTCAAAAAAAATGAATTCTGTTAGCTTCTTAAATATATAATTGGGTCACAATTTGTATGAATAAATGTTAAATGATGTATTGTTACATATTGTCGAATTTGCTCTAAAAAACTAACTCTGGAAATTCACTACTATTTTAACAGAATAAAAAAAATCTATTTCCTATTAGTCAGAGCTATGATTTTAAAGGAATGTAGAACAGGGAACTCTCGCCCAAAGCCATGCTCTGTTATAAAAAGGAAAGACAGCCCCCCCACCACCGAAAAATCCAAACAATGTTTTCTATCCTTACTTCGCAGGACACTCGATTTGCAGAAAAGAGTAGAAGTAAAGCGGTTCCAAATGACCAATTTGAACTGAGTGCTGGCCCAGAGACTGTTGTGAGCAAAATCATTGGAAGGACAAACTGTCCCATACCCCTCCACGGTCATAAATTTTGAAATGAAACTACAATAAAATGACTCATTTTGTGGCATTTATACATCTGCTGTATTAGCACCAAAGCCCCATGTTTTGTTTGAATCATTTCTGCAAATTTTATTGAGTCCCAGGTGTTGTCATAATATCTAAGCAGAAATAATACTCAGTACAAAGATTATGTTCTATATTGACTGTGTCACTTAAAGAGGCACTAACGGATCCTCAGCCTTGACCCCCACCTCTCACACCATCAAAACTGGATTGGTACAATTCAGAAAACTTAGTTCTCATCTCAATCTGCCAAAATATTGTGACTGATTCTTTCTCCTATTATGATGCTACAGCTAAAAGATGGTTTGTTTATGGTAAATATGGTAATCCTAAAAAATAGTTTGGACAGTTACTTCTAGGGGCTATTGTCAAAACAATTACACTCGCATTAAAAGTATACATTGTCGGATTCAAATGAAATTTTTGGAATTACGGTATGTTGGTATGGCCCTTCTTATGAAACCGCGGAAAATAAAAGTTATAATCGGGTGGGGTGGGTATCTTTAAAGGCACTGTCAGTGATTTGCGAAATCAAAAAAAAAAAAATCATCAAAATTCAGATTCTTGCATGTCTGTAACAAAAGTCCAACATTTACCCTACAAAGTACTACGAACCAAAAAGCAGCTAAGAAAAAAAATAAGACAAAATCGGATATAAAGTTTTAGTCATTACTGTCGTACAGACAATTACTAAAAACAACGTACAATGAATGGAAATTCATTGACTTGCTGTTTAAACAGTCTTTCAGTCGGAAAAAATAAACGTATGAGACATCCTTCAATTTTCAGCTAGTCCTGCAAATGTGAATACTTTTGTTTTTTGGGTGGTTCACGATGAACAAACATTGGTTACACACTGACAACCACAGGACACCATGAACTCAATGAGAAGAGGCGAGGAAAATGCCACTAACGGGGGGTTTCCAAAGAGATGCGGTGTGGAGTCATCGCACACCACACTTCAGTGTGCACAAAAGCGCTGGCCGGGCCAGCGACGTGTCCATCGTGGCTTGCCCTCCCTGCGTCATATGGAATGGCTGGGGCCGGAGGCTCCGGGTTCGAATCCTACCACGGATGTCCAAGTGTCTTTAGTTTTCTATCCCTTTCAGTGTTCGATAGAGGGGTTTTACATGCAAAGATGCATGTAACATTGGCTCTGTGCATGTAAATTGGTCTGCAGTAAATGTTTGTGCAATTCAGCCTATTTCAAGGAAAAGTTCTAATGTCCAGTAACGTTAATTTCCTAATCGGGACACTGAATCCTAACCCTTCCTTCCTCTCGGAGATAGGCTAGAAACCAAAAAACAGTTAGGCTAATTATGAGGACCATTTCCCTCCTACAAGTGGATGTAAGCCTTTGCTGCCCCAATACAGACTTTACCACAGGCTTCACCCTGTTTACTGCATTATCCTTGTTTTTTTAAATAATTAACCCTCGTCTTTCCAGCCCTTTTTTTTTGGTATACAGATTCGGGGGGGGGGGGGGGGGTTACCAACCTCCTTGAGAATTTGTTATTAAAAGCACCACTGCTTATGATGATGTGATACAGTGGTAGCTTATGACCTAGTATAGCGTCACAATGATCGTCATCAAGTCGGGGGCAACATTGGCAATTTCACAAATAAATAGTGCGAAAATCCAATTTGTGTGCTAAAGAAGATATAAATCATAGATTTTCATGTGATTTTCAGCTCTAAATGATGGCAAATTGACTAGTTTGACATAAACAGAGTGGGTGATGCCATAACTGTGGACATAACATTTTCAAAAATGCCACCATAAATATCTCAGGTGGCAACCACCCTCCCCCTATCCTTGACTTCGTACGCAGACCCTAACCCCGGTGAAGGTGATTCCCCCCCCCAGTGAAGACAAGTTAACTCCATTTCTCCTCCACATGTGTTTAAATAAATGTTTCATTTGCATGATAGGTTCTAACTTTCATGTACACATGATAATAATTTCAAACAATGTATTGAAGCAGCAGTTGTGATCACTGCTTAGTTTTGCCATACAAATAGTTGGAGATTTTTTAATAGGAGCAAGTAACCTCTTTTAATTAAATTAATAGCAATTGTATAAGACCTAATCTTAGTAATGTGCCGTTTTGTATTTCTGTCAAGACATTGTAAAGACATTGGTTTCAGATTTGACCGTAGGCTTGTTTACTCCAAAATTGTAAAAAATGTGAAGGTGTTTAACAATAAAACAAAACATGGTTTCTAGGTTAAACCACCCTTTTGTGTAGAATCCAAATCTGAAGTCAAAAATTGCAAAATGTGGTGCGTCCGAGATATCGCATTTTGGGGTTATTGCACAATGCCGAGTCCCAAAGAAACCTATGGTATTTTGCTGATCACACTTCATCTGCTTTGATAAAAAATCCAAATGATTTTGCAGTTTTGATAAAAAATTTAAAAATCTATTCTTGTGGGAATATGTCTAGGCATAATCGAATTAACTTTTAAACAATGTCACCATTTGGGGTTTTTGGCGGGTTCTCAAAACGCCAAATTTAGGTAAAAAAATTGGTTACCGCAAATTGATAAAAAAAAAATTCCTCAAATTTAGACAGGGTGAAAAAAAAGTTAATACCATAACTATGTGGGACCTGCTTTAGGCATAATCGATTACACTTTCAAGCCTATAGCTCTTTTATGTTTTCTCGTAGTTCAATTTTATGAACGACGATTTTTTTCACGCACTGGAAAAATCAAGGGGTAGGGCAAACATTTTTGTATTTTTGGAATTTTCCTATACTTGAAAATTAGCACAGTTAGGTATCATTTGAAGCTTGATTCAATTATGCATAAACTGGACAGGTAAATCACACTGGATACCCTTCCTTTCCAGAGATGTGATTGTGCAAAGCAAAATTTTTGTTCATAAAGTTGATAAATTTGATGTCATTGTCATCGGGACTGTCAAATTGAATGGTTCTGGGCTGCAACTTATGAAAATAATTGATAAAACAATACTTGAATCCAGCTGATAAATAACATTATAAAGGTCATATATATGTATTGTAGACACTAAGTATTCAAAGTTGGGAGGTGAAAATTGTTGTCACACGAAAAGTGTGATTTTTCTGGATCAATAATCGGCCACAAATCATAGTTTGTAGCAAAATGGTGTATGATATGGGTTTTCGATTAAAAATTCATAATCTACGAGCAATTTACCCTAGAAAAGAACATCTTAAAAATTAAAACATGGTTTTATTTACTCCAAAATGAATTTTTTCCACACTTTGGCAATATAAAACCTAGGTCAATTCTGAAACCATGTTCAAAGGACAAAACTACAGCACTTTGCCTATGGGGACACTTGTAATATAAATAGTATTTTAAAAAATGAACAAATCAGAATCTGAACGAATTTTGGGAATATCTCAAAATATCTGGGGAACCAAAACCAGTATTAGCAAATAGAAGGTTTACCACCCCAGAGAGACTTGACTTGGAAGAATAAATAAGCCTTTTTTGCCTGCTCACTGGAAAATTCACCACCAAACAGGAGTCGGCCTCAAAATCACCCCAAACGGGAAATCTGCCTCATGGGAATTTTCACCTTCTGACAAGGTGGAACCTGTTTAACACCTGAATGCAACACACTAAAAAAACTCTATCTTCCACATTTCCTTGGATCGTAAGTCTGAAATATGAAAAGGAAAATTGTGGAATTAAAATTGTCACAAAGTAGGCCAATGTCCAATAGTGCACATTAAGGGTAGTCGTTATCTGTCTTATGTGGATAGTTTCAGATAATTTATCTAATTCTGAATGCAGTTTGTATGCTATGTACTATAGATCTAGTGCGGGAGGATTAATTTAGCTCTATGATAATAATTCGACCTGATGGCCTTGGAATAGTGATGACTATCAATAAAAATAAAAATATTCAGGTACTTTTAATTTGAGGCTTTTGTATGGTCCACAAAACTAGACAAAATGTTAAAAATATCTTACCTTTTCATAGTATGAACCAAATGAAATTATGTTGGTGTAACTGGTCAAATAATAACGGTGTGTTTTTTGCCTCCTTTCTCCAAATAATGGGTTTGTTGTTCTTGTTAATCTTCATTAATTTTCGTTCGTATATTATGTTGTATACCCAGCTCTGCCCAGCCCAGAATATTAGTGATTAAGCCCCTTGTGCATTGAATGAGTAGAGAGGTGAGAACGGGGATTTTGATTTGTGTGCAGTTTTGTACCCACTGAAATTATTCATTGGTGGTATAGTAGCTATAGTACAGGCATTTATGTGAAGGTTGTTAAGGGGTGGGGTTAAGGTTGATGCAAGAGCGAGTTAAAATTATTTCGATGGATGTGATGGGACTTGAGTGCTCCGTAACAGCTGTCTAGAGTTACTTCTTTAAGTCACTCTTATTAGGGCAGTTTAAACCTTGTTAATTGTTAAGAAACTGTATGAGGTTATTTTTTCTCTCAATGACATTGGACTCGGGTATTTGAGTTATCTCTGTCCATCGTACTAATGTCAAATATCACCACATCAATAGGCTTTACTGAAAGATGGTGTTGAAATCGAGGGTTGACAAGCATAAGGACGTAACTCAGCACTGAGAACGAATAGTATATTAAAGAATTCTTAATCTGACTGTAAATAATGATTTTGAGAAATGTGATGTTTAATATTTCTATTAATCAAATAATTTCATTACTCAAAATGTAACCATCTCTCATAAAGCTCATATATTGGTACTGGTAAGCAAACATATAACTTTAGTAACAAAGAACAATTTTTAATTATGAACACAGGAATGAAGAAATTCTGAATATTTCTGCAGTGCGAGTTACGTCTGTCTGGTGTTGTCAACCCTCCAAAATAATAGTTTGATGAGATAATGGAAGTATTTTAGTCATATGTGTTCATTCTATAGACTACAAATGCTAACTTTCATTCATGACCTGCATTGGTGCGTTGTTTGTTGAATGGTGGTTGTAATCTTTGTCAGTGAGAAGTAGTCAAAATACGAAATGTTCCGTATCTACATGTAATAAACATCCATGAGGCCATTTGCCCCGCATTATTATTCAAGAGTCATTATCGCAAGTGTAAGCTATGCGGGAATTTAAGAAGATCGGAAACAGGGTATTGAAACCATGATCGTAAATTGGTGAATTTATTTTAATGCGCAGTAAGTGCCAATTGTTAGAAAAAACATTAAATAACGTCTTCGAGAGAAGTTTACGACGACATCCAAAATTGGGCTGTGAAAACATTCTTTTCGAGGCCTATTTTTGGGTGTGTGCAGTGTGATGTTAAACCAGTTGGACCCAACAAGTAATTTTGTAGGGGGGGGAAAACAAATGTATTTAAAAAAACAGAGTAAAACTTATTTTATCAATTTACTCCAAAAGTTGTGCTTATTTCAAAATGGGACAATTTGGGACAAAAAATGTAGAAGAATCCTTGTGAAATCTGGGTCGTCGAGCAAAGTGCCAATAAATAGGGCATCTTAAAAGAAGGAGAAAACAGAGTATGTAGTACTCGGTTGTGGTTATACATCAAACATTAGCTAGATTTCCTGTTGAGGAATTCATGTTGATTTAGTTTAAAGCATTACTACTTGCAGAAATATTCTGATATTCATGTCAGTTGCTTTTTAAGGAAATTAAGTAAACCAATGGCTGAATTCACCAGCGACAAAAATGTGAAACATTTATTTGACATGCTCCTAAAATTAAGTTTTTGCAAAAAGGAGGGTTAAAGTCACTGCTAAGTAGCACTGAGTTATTATTACATGGCTATGTAAATATAACTCTTATTTATACTAATGAATTATGTGATGACATTTATTTAGAATTTCATTTGTGAATGCAAACTGCTATTGCATATCCAGTCACCAATCCTTAGGGTCAGTCGCATGCCACTTATTACATATAAGCTGACTTTGAACTTAATTTTGTTTAGAAACAGTGGCCCAAAATAGATCATATTCATAATATGTGAAAGACAGGGTATACTTTGATCTGTAAAAATCAGACAGGAATTTTTATTTTTTTCTGTTTATAAATCTGCCCATCCAAAAATTCCATCTTATAAGCATGCTAATAAACAGTAGTGTGCCTCTTGTGCATAGCAATTACGTAAATTTTGGTTGTTGCAATAAGCTGAATTTACGATATTTTGTGTCAAATTTTTTTGAAAGGGTAGGCCAGAAGATTTAGCACCAATCAAAGTATAGCTGTGTTGCTGGCCAGGATGCAGTATGCAAAATAGGCCTATGGCTAAATAGGTGAGCTGGAAATGCCATCAGGGCAGTCAGTCTTTGTGGACATGCCGGAAAAAGTAGGGGAACTCCGGGACCCTGGTTCAGGGAAATTTTGACTTTTGGAGGGAAATTTGACATTTGGATGGAAATTTTGACATTGGAAGGAAAATGTTACCAATATGGAGGGAAATTTTGATGGTGGTTCCCTGGGAAAAAAAAGCGACATTTTTTCCAGCCATGCTTGTGACAGTAATGATACACTCCCATGATCAGTGACAGTTTTTAGACTAGTCAGTGTTGTTCATTTTAACGGTAAATTCATTTGAATTGAAGGGATTAAATGAATCAATTGGATGTGATGCTCAACATTTTTATGAAACCCATAAAATTATTTCATTAATGTCATGCTGCTGCTGATATTAAAATGGGGTACTTTTATACTTGCACACAGGGTGCTCCATTGTGGCCAGGATCATGAACTCACTGGAATTAAAATTTAAATGTTAAGAGGCTGAGGATTAGTGTGGTCCTCCTTCTTCTTTCTATTTCAACCCATTTTACCCTGATTCTCTATACCCTACGCAAATGACAGAAAAGATTATTGCTGTTGTGAGAAAAAAACACTCCATTTTAATGAAGAAAGCCAGCATTTTGTTTTAATGGATGAAGAAGAATTTGTCTTCTCTTTTGCGATTTTATGTCCAGAGTAGATTATAATCAATACCGTATTGTTCCTAATAAACGCCCCGGGGGCGGTGCATTTTTCAAAAGAGGGGGCATTTATTACAGTCAAAAATGGAAAGTCAAAAATCACCTTACACAGTTATAAAAGATTACTGGGGGTCCAGATGTCGTTATACACATGAAATCCACGAACAGCACTTTGTACTTTGTAGAAAGTATTGATGACAACAGCGATTATGATACGGATTACGACAGTACTGGCATTAAATCATGCGATTTAGGTAAGCTTAGCTCATTTTCTTGAATTGTTTTATCCAAAAATCGTAGGGGGGCGTTTATTAGAGCAGGGGCGTTTATTAGGAACAACACGTAGGTCTATATTTTCTTTCAAGATATGGTCAAATTCTCCCTCTGAGCAAAAGTTAATTCTAACAAGATTTCATAAAATTATTATATTGTGCAATGGTTGAAAACAAAACTACCACAGTGGGCATTGATGTAACAAAATACACAAAGTGATTGAGTTTTTCACAAATTTTGCTTATTTATTGACATGTTTAGATCCTGCAAATCTCAGGATTGGGGCCCGGGGGAATTCCCAGCTGTCCAAAATTTGCAGAATTCCTCCAAGGTCATGTGATGCATGCATATAGTCTGTGTCACAGACTGGAAACCTCATAAAATAGCACATCTTGTAAAGATTGTGTGGGGAAATGGTGTCAAAGGTCAGAGTTCAATGTGCCACAGGTAAATAAAGGTATTTGCATAATCTTGTGAAAGGACTGATATGACATGGACACCAAGTTCAAATGTAATTTTCCCCTACTAGAGGATGAAATTTGTCTGGTTCGCAGTGTGATGAATCCATGCGATAACTGCACACAGACAGCATCCTCAAGCCAGGCTTAAGTGATCCTATAAAATATTTCCGAAGGAAGGTACCCATTAGCCTTTTGGTGTGATATATTGATAGTGGTATGCCATTTCTGTGTTCCAAAGGTCAATGTCACTTATTTATATTGACATAGTTGGCAAGAGCGTGTACGATCTGCGATGTCCCAGATTTACTCAAAATGACATGTATATGAGGCTATCTCTACATTATCATATTGCTGCGTGCTAGGGTTATCAAGACATCGAGTTTCTGAAATGGAATGTTTTTGTGTCAATATCACTTGGCCATTAACACATACTGGAACATCTTCCTTCAACCTACATCTTTACCACTTTGATTGAAAATGTCAGCATGCTTAAGTAAAAAAAATCGTTCATTTACCAATTAAAGGGCCATATCTTCATTTACCACTTACAGGCCATTAATTCCTTCATTTACCTTAAAGGGCCATTCTATCATTTACCAATTAGTCATTCCTTTCATTTATTTACCAATTAAAGCAATATTAGCACATTTTTGAAGAGCACCCCCAATTTTCAAAATTTGATATTTTTGCAGAGTTATGTTGGTAATTGTCTACGAAACTATACCTGCAAAAGAGAATGCTAAAAAATGCGTATTTATCATAAAAGAAGCGATTTTGTAATTAAAATTGGGATCCCAGATTGGACTTAACGCAGGAGCTGGAAATGCTACGTTTATGTCCGTCCATGATGAAATAGTGCCACCTCAGGAAAATACCTCTAACTTGACTTGCCTGAACCAATAAAACAACTAATGGATGAGCGTAGATATGTACATAATAATATTTATTTGAATTGCAAAATACATAAACAGAAAATAAATATAGTACATTCGAAAATTGACAATGCAAAAGCAAGTAATTCTGGATAAGAGAATGGGTTGCAAAAACCCGATCACAAAAGTGCTCTCATATCCAAAGAGAAAAACAAAACAAATATACATGCACAGAGAACAAGATCAAAATTGTTTTAGGAAACCAAAAGAATAGGCAAGGCAAATGTATGCACAGTGAAAAAGTTAATCAATTATAAACTGACTGAGAAACAACAATTACCCTGTCTATCAAAATGGTTTCCAAAATGAACAATATTACAAAAAACACCCATTATTTCAATCAACATTAATTTATCAAACTTAAAAAGTGTGATTTACAGCCTGCTTTAAAGTTATAGAGATTATTGACAACACGCAAATCAGATGGGATTTCATTCCAGAGACGTGGAAGTGAAATAAAAATAGAATTGAAGAAAGAAGAAGTCCTTGCAGATTGGTGCAAAAGCCTAGTACTCTGTAATTTGCTATGTTGAATCAAAGAATCAAAAGAAGCAGGGGTCCAAAGAAGCAGGGGTCAAATCATATAAAATCTTAAAACCCAGAACAAGCCTTACATGGCGCTATTTCCCGGCTATTTCACATTGGAAGGCCGTTTCCAGCAGCCGTTGAATTATTATCGGGATCCCGATATTATTATAATTACAAAATTCCTTCGTTTATGACACATAGACATTTTCGAGCTTAACCATTCACAGGTATAGTTTACTAGCCCGTTACCAATGCAACCGTGTAAGAATCTCAAAATTTTTGAAAAATTGAGGGCGCTCTTCAAAAAAAATGTGCTAATATTGCTAGTTTAAAGGGTCAATCCATCATTTACAATGGCATCACTGACTCAAGGAAGTTAAAAAAACACTAAAGCTTCAAGTGCCTCCAATACAGGCAGACTGGCATATGAACCATACATGTACAACATATTACCCATTGTTACCTATCCCAAAGCTTTCCGCATACCCTTGAAAAAAAAAATTAAATTTGCCCATGCCCATTGGGGTTTACAGGTTTTTAGTGTATGTGGGTGTATAGGCCCTATGTTCATAGAAATTACATCTTCTCAAGTAAAAATGTGTTAAAGAGACAGGCATATTTGAAAAATAGTGCACCCTCAAGATTTTTCAAAATTGATATTTTTGCAATGTTGTAAACCTTTTATTTACATTAGCCCTCATCTGAAATGATTAAGACCATATCAGTGCCCTTATGTGTAAACAGAGCGATTATATAATAAAATGACTCGGCAACATTTGTTCAGCAGACGACGGAAATGGTGTTTAACACAAGAAAACACACGCCCGAGTTGGTTGTGACCTTTGTGGTTTTAATAACAATTAGTATGAGTCTATGATATTCATGTTATAGACACATTTGTTGATTAAAGTTATGGCAAACTTAAACTTAGCCTACAAATTACCTGGATGTCCTAAGCCTCTTAGTAATATCCCCTATCTGTTTTTGGGTATGTTAGTTTTATACATAATACATCTATTCTTCCAGTGGCCTAGACTACCATTTGCAAGCAAATTGAAGAAATTTTGTATTATGTGAAAATGTGCCAGTGCCTCTTTAAAGGTCCATTGTCCGATCGCTAATAGCCTCGTCCCCAGGGACCCCAGATTTTACCGGAAGTGGTCAAAATTTTGGTATCAGAAGAAAGATACTATTTTTCTCATTTACCCTGTGAAATCTTAGGGATGTTCTGAGCAAAAATATGCCCATTTCGGTCGACCAATATTAATTTTACACAGTGCTCTATGGTGATTACAAAATCATGTTTTTAGCTCTCACTTCAAAACAGGTTGAAATATCGGCGCGAAACTTTACAGGTGGGGTTTTGAATGAAGGCCATTCTATCAAGATGAAAAATTTATAGACTTAAATCGGGCCATCCCCCTTTAAATGGACCACTTTTAAAAGCTGGCTGGTATGCTATTTTCATTCAGCTCTGGTTACAACCATTATTGATGTTGTTGAGCTTGTTCAAACCTTGATGCTTTTTGTGCATGGAGCACCATGGTATCCACAGATGGCGCTGGCTATCGTTTGCAAAGGAAATCATCTGTTAACTGAACTTCTTTTATTGTAGACCATATGGTATTCCAATTCTTGGAAATATCTACTGAAAATTGAGAGGTTCCCTTTCTCACCCCATCAGTTCCCTATTGGCAGAACAATAATAATAATAATGTGCATTTTTAACGTGCGACATATCCACGTAAACGTGCTCAAGGTGCTGTGCGGCAGCCAAGAAAGCCGCTCAGCACATCAGAGAAACCATAATACCAGAACAGATTTATGCAAAGACGCACACACACACACACAGAGTTGGAAATCAAGCTAAGTATGCAAGAAGAGACAATTAAAAAGGGGGGCATGCATAGTAAGAATCTAGCTATTCCAGTTCATGCTAAATGCTGATGAGCACGAAAACACTTCTTTGTATACGGCCATGCGTTTTAACCTCGCCGAATTTTTGTCACACACCCATTTTTGAAATTTGCGACACATTTTTTTCCTTCAAATGGTCATATCTTTCAAACTTTACCCCCACCACAATAAAAGAAGACATTTTCTGAAAGGAAATTGAACAAGGAATCCAAAAAAACACTCAGAAACATTGTCAGGTGTAAGGTTCTAATGCTACATTTATTTTAATGAGGCAAAATGTCAACTGAAAGTGACCCATGGTTATAATGTCAAAAAACTTATGTGTTACACCCATATCTGATTTGATGTCATTTTCATGCAGCTGAGACTTAGGCCTTCCCAGCAATATATAATTGTACATGTAGGGGGTTATCACTCACAAAAAATGATATACTTTTTCAAAAAATGACCAAAATAAAACATGCGTTTTTGTCGCAACTTCAATAGACTTCAATAACCATCCTCCCACAGGGTTTTTTTTTTTTTTTTTTTTACAGAGTTGGAAATCAAGCTAAGTATGCAAGAAGAGACAATTAAAAAGGGGGGCATGCATAGTAAGAATCTAGCTATTCCAGTTCATGCTAAATGCTGATGAGCACGAAAACACTTCTTTGTATACGGCCATGCGTTTTAACCTCGCCGAATTTTTGTCACACACCCATTTTTGAAATTTGCGACACATTTTTTTCCTTCAAATGGTCATATCTTTCAAACTTTACCCCCACCACAATAAAAGAAGACATTTTCTGAAAGGAAATTGAACAAGGAATCCAAAAAAACACTCAGAAACATTGTCAGGTGTAAGGTTCTAATGCTACATTTATTTTAATGAGGCAAAATGTCAACTGAAAGTGACCCATGGTTATAATGTCAAAAAAACTTCTTTTCTTGGTCATATACATACAATATAAGTGATGTTTCTCCTTTAGAATAAACTTCTTCAACTTGTTGAAAGTTTAAAATGGTTTGCACAAGTCACTGAATGAGCAAAGAGAGCAATGATGAGCCGTGCATTGTAACTCAACATGTTTACGATAAAGTTACAAAATGTATAATGCACATCATAATTTTCAACCAGCAAATTTAAACTTTTCTTCATGTCCATACACTGTACAGCTATTACCACAGAGTTATGTGTAAAGTTCATTACAGTAGTCAGGACATCTTAGAAAGATTTGAATGTTTTTTTTATGTTTCTCACATGGCAGTGGCACACATAATATCGGTATAGTCTGAATTTGACAAAGTAAATCCGTGGCGAGATTTAATCCCAAAATACAAGATATAATCCTTTGGTATGATAGCAGTAGCTTTTGTATTTGGTTTGTACTGATGAGGACTGCCTGCCTGATGTTGCTCATAATAATAGCCTCTGATTACCTTTGTGCCATGTGGATTTTGGTTTTGGTAACCAAATTCATCAACTGTATTTTCTAGTTAATTAATTTGACGCCATCGGATGTAACATGAAAAAGAAATCATATAATGCATTTGCATCTGGTCTTATAGCTACAACATAATCCTACCATACTACCATGCTTATGTCATACTGATCTATTTGTAAGTTGTCAGGAGTGGCCTCCTGATCTTTGGTGCAGGCTTCTGCAACATTGCTGCTGTCAGATGAAACACAAGTGGAAAACGTTACTACTTTAAATTAACGATGAAATTAATTAATCAATGAAACTTTCCATACTTAATAATTAATGTTTCAGCTTTCATTTGATACCAAATTTACTGCCATATCTCTTATACTTCAAAAGATTCATTAAAAAAATTAAACGACCACAGTGAAAAATGTGACTCCACCACCCTTTTTGGGTGTCGAGTTCAAAACGCATGGCCATACAATTACAAATGAAGAGTGCCGCTCATTACTCTCATTACTGAATGGTGATGTCATATCTGTGATACAGCTTGGGGAGATTTTGGAAATTCTGCAATGTGTGTTCATGACGTTTGAGAGACTTTTTAGACCTCAGGTGGTCAAAATTATATGCGCAATCATAATGGGAAAATCCGGTATGGTCTCGGCTATCGGAAGCTGAAAACAGAATTTAAATAAGACTTTCTGTTGGTGAGTGTTGGTGTTGTTTTTGTGTTAGTAACGTTGAAGAGAAGATTTCAATAGCTTCCCACAATGCATTGCTTCCAATGGAGGTTTTGTACAGGTACTGATGTGGGTCGTTAGTGATGAAACATGGCTAAATTGACAGTACTGATCACAAAATTGCATTTTAAGAGCGTTTTCTCTCTAATGATCCACATGGCAACCTGTACAAAAACTTCCAATGGAAGCAATGCATTGTGGGAAGCTACTGGTATCTTCTCTTGTAACGTTGCATCATGAGTCAATCCCGGAAATTGAGGGTTGAAAAAGTACTCCTAAATAATCGTAGATTGTGCGCGATATAATGCGACTAGTGAGATGTACTATCTGGGTTGGTATTACTTATATCATTCCTGAACCCACAGTGTCATCATTACAAGGTGACATTTACTTTTACTAAGGTGACAATGCAAATATGCATGGCTATTTTCCGGCAGTGGAACCAAGTTTGAACTGGGAATTGCAATGGGAGTATTGATTGCTGTCATAATTATATGCGCGGAACCGTGTTTGTGGCGTGGTCAAGCATGGTTTGCATGACACGTACAATGTACACACAGATTTACTGCATTCGGTTGTGTGTATATTGCAACGCGGTGCATTTGAACTTAGGTCAGTCAGGAATGTACTATACATGCGCGAATTGCCGTCGGTGACTAGCGTCAGTGACTTGTCACTAGAATCTTCTATACAGGCTTCAATAGAGAAGTTTGTTTGTGATGAGCTTCTTCGCATAAATGCTGATGCTCCAACCTCCTATACACACATGTGCGCACACACACACACATCTAGTTGGAAATCAAGCAAAGTATGCAAGAAGAGACAATTAAAAAAAGGGGGCATGCATAGTAAGGATCTAGCTATTCCAGTTCCTGCTAAATGCAAATGTTTACTAAAATTGGCAGTTCTAACCCTTTCCCCCATTCCAGGTCACAAAACTTAAATACCATGTAGGGCCTACCCAGCACGAGCATTGGATAGTGCACCTTTAACAGTTTGCTATCCCGTATAATTCACAGTTCGGTTTCTACTGCACTCGGTACAAATTGTCACTAAATTAAGTTTACATAGAACAAGTTCACACTGAATTGGGTTGCAGCATTTCCTCAGTGGCTGTATGCAATCCACATCACTACAAGCCTATCATATTCTCAATTCCCATGGCCACAGTTCAATAGCTGCAGCAGTAACAGAAGCAGATACAGTCTACTCACTGTATTCTGGTGGCTATACGTTTATACTCAAGTTTGTATCATATTATATTGGCTATAGGTTGTTTGAATTGTGACAAGCAAACAGTGGTGTATGAGGTTAACCTTCCTGTCCTGTCTGACTGCACTAGCTGATTGCCATGGGGACAAAACCACCTCAAATAGCATTCTGAATCATATTGATTATCAAACCAACACGCTCTATAGCAGGAACCCACAGATGCTTAGAACTATCTTTTTTTTTCCTTTGGTGTGATTTTTTTTCTCCAAATACATGATGATACTTTTATATTTTAGCAGTCAGTTGGATTTTAAAAGTTGGACAAAAAGGAACAAAAGTGTGCATGGACTGCATCAGGCAAAAGGATGTTATACATTCTATACCATGATGCATAATTGGTCGAAGCATGTACCAATCTTTGAGTGAAGGTTGTTGCATATTTAACAGGGTATTTGTATTGGGTAGCAAATAAATGTTTAAAGGTGCCTTTCATGATCCTAGCACATTTATTTTTGTTTAGGATTCACTAGATGTCCTCAAGAAAAGGTTATTTCCAAAATTTCAGTTGATTCCGATGTTGCGTTTCATGAGCGAATTAGTGTAACACCCTGCCTCATAGGTCAGTGTACTGTAATTTCTGATGGACAAAAAATACAAAATTAATAATTTCTTCTGGAGTAGATATAATTTGCATGTAAGATTAGGCACGCATACTATACTTGGGCCAACAGTTCAATTGATATAAAAATGTCAAAAAAAAGGTGACAAGGCTGTGGATCACAAAAAGCCTCTTTAATCCGAGTATAGTGAATATAAAAATTGAATTGCTAAGACAATGCTGCAATTGCCACCATTTGAAAATAGTCGAGTGCTATCTTTAAATTCTACAAGTTAGCCAAAAATAATTGTATCAAAATCAAATGTGCAAATTTGTGAGGATTTTTCTTAATGGGGTGTGTGATTTTTTAAAGAGTTCTATGGACTATAGAACAATGTTTACAGAATTAACTGACTTACAAACAACAGACCTCTAAATGTAGTGTGACATTTAAATTAAAAACACATTTTGGACACATTTGTGATTGCCACATCATATTTGCCCTATTTCAAATCACCCAAGTTTTGGCTCTTCCTAGCCGGGTTCATTGTATTAGTAGACATCAAGACGGTACACTGGGAAAAGGATGGCTAGACATTTTCTCCATAATGTGATGAGACAAGACAAGATGAAGGAATAACCTTGGTTTATTGATTTGCCCATTTACTTTGCCTCCTGGCCAATTTCTCTAGCACTCTCCCTCTCATAGTGTGTAGTTTAATATGTGCAGAATATTCATACACCCCTACAAAAAGTAACCTCTCTGTGTTTTTTAAAGGGATAAGCAACGCTAATGCAAGAGAGTAAAAAAATATGGAAATGCATTTTTAGCTTATAAACCAAAGATAAGGATGTACAATTCCGCATAACTACTTTAATGTAGGACCAAAAATACCAATAGTGAAAAAATGAAGTATTTGAGGAAATTTGTCATACCATCTCCTGAAAATAGACATACAGCGATGGTGTCTCAAAATATACACTTTTAACAGCTGATTGTGGTTTACAAAAGTACATAATAAACAAAGATAAATAATATTTCTGTTTGAGGTCAAACTTAATAGGTCATGGTGCACAATATTACGCTTATAATATGGGATATTAACAGGAAAAGCCTTTTTTGATCTCAAGTCGGAATTTTGATACGCAATTGTATACGTGTACATACAATTTTTATGACATGAAGGGATCATTCAAATTACGAAGGCATTTCTTTATAAAGTCATTACCAACATTTACCAACTTAAATTGACTTTTGGATACATGTGCATTCCTTGGTTATAATCGCCAAGACAACTATGAAGCTTTGGTCATTCTTCTAGCTTCCCCCTCAATATGACTCATCGCCACCAGCTTCCACCATCTCTTTTTTTCTTATATCACCATGGTAACCAAGATCAATTTTGATCCAAAAAAAATCAAAAGATGATTAGAACAGGACGGTGACCTCAGGCCACAAAAATGAGCAATGCCTTTGATGAATGGACGACCATAAATATTAAAGCTTCATAAATTATATTTTTACGACCTCTTGAATTAAAAAATAATTGTGACACTTGCGAATTAATATCAATATGATGACTAAGTGAGAAATTATCTATATTTTAATCTAGATCTACTTCGAAAATCAATAAGGTAATTAGGAAATGGTTCCAACCAAATAACATGTTATTTAACATTTTTAACATAAAACACCAGATAATTGTATTTTCTCATCGCCGGGATCGGAACATAACCATTTGGTATAAGTGTTCCATTGATTCCAAAGTATATTTCCAACCTTCTAAAGAAATCAACCCCTCTTTTGTCTTCAAAGTATTTCTCACATAGAGCCCTAACCACCACCAAACACCAATATAACTAAATGAGCTAAGGGCTAGAAAAATGCACGAAGTCAAAAAAGGGGTTAGGGTTTAAACCCTCATTAACCTTCCAATAAATACTTAACCCCCAAACCCATAGATAGTTGAGAAAATCCTCATAAGGGAAAATATGTTTTTGCAATATATACTACACAGTTTTAAAAATTAGTAGTCAAACATCATATTTGTTACACAAGTTAAACCTAGCGGGCCCCTTCCCTAAGCCCACCCATTAAAATTTGACCAATTTTAATTTCCGTAATTCCTGAAAAGTATTAATTTATATTATCCTTAGAGTTGTCAGTTGCGTCTGAACTGGAAAAGGATTTTCTCTTCAGTGAGAGGGACATGAGGTTTTGAGGATTCAAATTTATCTTTAAATTGGTATAAGGTTTCGAAAAGGGGGGGTTATTGGACAAACAAATATTTAGAAGAGAAACCAAAACGTAAAATTGTACAAACGTATAGAAAAAGCATGCTTATATTTTCTGTCATGCACAACAGATAAACACAAAATAATCCTTTTATTACATAAAGATGGGTGTTTTTGGCTAATTCACTCCAGGGGTGATGTAATACCAAGTGGTAAGCATTAAAAATTTGCACAAAAAATTGGGTTTGAAAAAAAATGGCCACACTTTTTTCTGGAAATGTCATTTTGTCATGGCTAGATGGCTACAGCCTATAGTCCATTTCTCTACCTCGGGTCTCAGTGATGTCATAACATTATGCTGCATCAAGAAATGCCGTCATAGTTCGCACACGTAAAGGACATTAAGACATTGAGGCCAATTAAAGGCTGACTCAGAGATTTTCCGATGAGGGCGCACTCAATTTTCACAAATGAGTTTTTTGCAGATACATAATGCTTGTCCAATACTAAATCACGTCTACTAAACTAAGCTCTAATCGAAGTCTCTCCTTTTTTTTTTTTTGTTTCATTTAATAGAAAATCACAACTTTGTTTAAATTTCCGATCCGGAATTTTTGGTATACAGGTATCCTATGGCACTGTTATACTGTGCATAAATGTTTACTGCATGGAAACGGAAAATCCAGTTCATCTCTAACTTTGGAATAAGCATGTTGGGTGACATCTTTAGTTCTAGATGACTAGTTTAATTACTCCACTAAAATATATATTTTTCGAAATCTCTGAGTCAGCCTTTAAGGAAACTTACTATAGTTAGCCATCCGAATGTGACCCTAGTGGATCTTTCTTAAACCAAACCAATAGATTGGACAAGTTAATTTTCATAATGTAAACAAGAAGTGTTAAAATTATACCTTTATTGAGTTGTCTGGTCCATCCATGAAAAGGGTTACTCTTCAGTGAAGGACCCACAATTACATGTACTGCAGAAATGACATAAGGTGTGGTCAATTAGAGGGCCACTATTAGTAGTCAGATAGATGTGAAGCCTTTTTCACTCTTTGACAATCCAGGGAGAGTTGCTCCCGAAAGCCTTTTCAATTAGCATAGTGGACCAGTTGTGGTAGTTTGCACAGCGTGGGAAAGGTCCAGAGGTACTGCAGTGGGAAAGATCAAGGTTTTTCTGTTTACCAAACAGGGTTTTTGTTATATTCTGCCAATAGTCAAATCAATATTATGAATGCTAGAATTTCTAAAATAGTGCAAATTAGGGAGTAGAGCATGAGGAATAGCACCCAAGTTACAAAAATATGCAATCCCGCTGTCCATATCAGGTTGGACCTCAAGGGTGCATATTTCCAGAAATTGTGCTATGACAATTATTATAAAATTATGTTGTGGTGTCATATGGCTAAGATCAGGTTTACATCAACAATTTTAAAGTTTACTGGGAAAAGGAAAAGTGCAGAGGTATTTCTCAGATCAGGATTGTCAAGGAAAAATACTACTTAGTCTTTCCATGTGCCGGCAGATATTGACCTTTAGAGAGTGAAGACCTATGTCAAGGTGATGTACTGAAGGCCGAGGTCTTTGCAGTTTTGTTAAGAATGAACACTCTCACTCATTCATCTAGGTTAGAGTGGCAAGTTGTGGAAAATGGAAAAAAAAATCGTGGAAATCGAGTAGAACACGGAAAAAACAGAAAATCATGCAAAATGGTATGTAAATTATAATAAAAAGGTTTCTTAGAGTAACAGAGCCAAAAGATTGTAGTACTCAAGTTATAAAAAAGAAAAGAAAACGCAAGAAGTGTAGAAAAATATCTTTAAAAATTATAAACTTTCATTTTATCTTTGTAAATCACCGTTACAATATTTTTGAACATATTTTCGTACTTCCACCCACAAATAGAATTATTTCCCCAGCAACAACTAATTCACACTGAGTAATGCCTCCTTTCACATCAATGTTGAAAAGAACCCTAAACAAGTTGATCATAATTAGAAAAAATACCCCTTTTCTTGAAAATCTGTGGTTTTAATCCCCATACATATCACACACACGCACATGACGTGTCGGATCACAAAAAACAGTGTTTTACATGTTTTTTTGGTCGCCGGTTGTAAACTTTCACAATATAGTGGCTGCTCTGGCTCTGTTTGTAAAAAAAGGTAAGTTTTATAACCAAGAAATGCTTAGAAGTCAAAAAGCATTTCCACAGTGAAATGAAACTTTACATGGTTGGATTGGCCTTATGAATGCATGAATGGTACTGAACTCTGGTTAGCCACAAAAAGTGGGTAATAATATTTGGGATTTTAGTGTACAAGCTTTTATTATATGTTTAGGGATCCATTTTGGTTGCCTGAAAAGAGCCAATTGTGCAAAAATATGCTAATGGTTAAAGAACAGTGGGTTGTTGTGTCACACCAAAGTATTCTTTGGTCACACAGTTTCTATTGCTGTGACTTATATACAATTCATAGAATCCTGACCAACCACTGCTGGTTTTCAATGTGGTATTACCATTTGAAATTATTTATAAAACACTGCTGTAGCTATTTGTTTAACCAAAATAAGGGATGTTTTCCGGGTTTTGTTTTTAAGAAATCTTAATCTACTTCATGATAAAGAAGCAGATATCAAAGGTAAACTAGAGTAATCATATTAATATTATAGATGTTGTAGATACCTATAAAATGTGTAGAAATTCAACAACAATATAATGAGTGTATTATCTCTCTAGTCTAAAAAGTACCAAAATATTCAAAGAATATGAGATGCCAAAAAAACCAGTAATCACCAAATATTTCAGGAATAAATCAAGTATCCCAATTGATATGGAAATCAAAGAGACAGACAGAGAAATGGAAATGCCATATCAACTGCATAACAAAGTTCTTCATAAAACATTGGCACACAAAATAAATTGAAGTTTTTTATTTCCAGAAAGGTACTTTATGCAATATACACTGTATTGTGGTCATGTGCCATTGGGGGATTTTATTTTTGCACACGAGTATTTACAACCCTCTGAAACAGATTTCCTAATCATGAATGCCCAATGTCATTTAGTGTGTATTGTAATTGAGGTCCTTGGTTGACGATGGCGACTCCTACATATATGCGCAAGTGCGCATACACATGCGCACACAGATGCAAAAACACATACACACACACACAGAAAGGGGGATTTGTTTTTTTCATACTGTCAGGGTTTTCATTGACAGGGTTTCAAGGAAAAGGCAAGCTTAAAGAATCATGGGTAATAATCAACACCAATCTTTGATTGTGGTCAACTGTATCCTTTTAAGTTATACTAAATTTTCCAAACAAAAAAATGGGGGGGGGGATTATGGAGTCATTAATTAATAATTGAAGAAAGGTGTTGTGTTATGTAAATACATTTTTCACTGCATTTGAAATCCATATTTCCTATGGAAATGTGTGTCATCCATAACAATAATAGAATAAATATGGCAGTGAAATAGTGTGTTTTTAGCTGTAAGATTAAACCATTCCGTTTTCAGTCAGGCAATCATAGCTTGGGAGAGAACGTTTATTGAAATATTCATGTGCTAGGGACTGAGCTCAGTGTATTGTGACAATGACATTTAGTGGGATATAGTCAGACAGAACAGTAGCAGTAGTGTTTATTTTCAGTGGGTTTCGAGAATATATTTGTCTGTCTCACTGGAGGGATCGCCTGTAAAATTTTATGGTTCCAGTCACTAACTACTCATTCTCATACTCCTGATATGAGGTTTTATTTCACAGAAATTGCTTCTGTTGTGCATCACAGACTTATAACCAGGGGCGGATCCAGGATTGGAAAAGCTTCAAAATTACCGGGGGGCTGAAAGGCTAAACTTGTCCAAAATGGGCTGATTTTGTAAGATTTTGCAGAATTACCGGGAGGCGCACGCCCCTTCCGCCCCCCTCCCTAGATCCGCGCCTGTATAACAGACCTTTAGGTGCTCATAATGCTATTTTGATATGAAATTGGATTGATTGTGCCCATATTTATTGGTCGAGCTATGAGTTGCAAAAATATTGGGCGAGATGCATGCGAGCCCAATATTTTAAAACTCATTGCGAGACCAATAAATATTTGGCATAAATCATCCAATTTTATCATTATGTTTGCATCCAATTTTCCCACACATGGATCCATACAAACATATTAAATGATGATTGAAATTGACCGCTGGTGGTCACATGATGTATTTACAGTAGGCTCAGATTTTAAGTGTGTGTGTATGTAATCTGTAGGCACTGGCTGGCTAGCAATACACTGGTAGCTTACATCCCTGACCACATTGTATTCAAGTGGAAAAATATTCTAAAAATATTTTTTTTTTAAATGAATACAAATCATGAGAACAACATGCATGCCAAGACCTAAAGGTCCGTATGCACATAAAGTTAGACCAGGCTTAAGTCAAAATTAGTTTTGCCCCAAATTGATAGTTATTCAGACTTTCTTTGTAAAGTAGCTAGCAAATTTGAAAGGTTGAAATGCAAATTTCAAAATAAATACAAAATACCCCGTGTCAGTGTAAAGGAAAATGTCTTTTCTGGTGGGACAAAATTAAACTTAGACCGGGTCTAAAGTTAGACCTGGTCTAACTTTTGTGCATACGGACCAAAGTGACTACTAAGCAACTCTGTAACAGTGCATGCAGCTACTCTGGGCACTCTTCGTTTATGCAGCTTTTGAAAGTATATCTTTTGAGTAGGTAGTCCCTGTCTTTTCAAGAGAAAAAATGTACCTATTTCTGTGGAGAAACTGGCTGTGTAGTTTAGGAGTGGTGCAATAAATAGACATTTTCATGGAATTTTGATATGCTTACTGGCATGACAGGCTGTATCTTGTCAATAGAAGTGCTGCTTGTGAATTACAGGCTAATTAAATTAGAGCAATTTTGTCAGGAAATTGCACTTTGAATAGTTATTAATAAATGACCTTATCAATGGAGGAAGATTGTTTCAATTAAGCTTCCAATCAATGTTGTCAATTTACTTATTGAATATGCATTGTTGGAATTAGCATGTCTTTGGAAGCTCTACAAGACAAAAGTTGATCATTATTATTTTGGGGAAAGTTTGACAGGAAGATTGCACAGGGTCAAATAGTCATACACATGTGACCCATTGGGCAATTAGGCAATTGTTAAAAAGGTTAAAAATAAAACAATAAGCAAGCATTTTTCCCATCATTGTGTCTGTAAAATGGACTGCAATTCTAAAAACAAAGTTTGAACATTCTATTTCAATTATAATGCCAAAATACTAGATTTTGATACAAGATGATCACTTTAATTATTCCAGTGGAATGGGTGTAGGTCCATATCTGTTCTGTGTGAAAATTGTCACAACAAATTTGAAATATATTCTTTATTATGCTTTTCCCGCTACATGGTTATATTGAGACACTTAATCTTTAAATTAACAAGATTTTTGGTTTTGCTCTGCTTCTTCCACAGATCTGTCTAAAGCACAGCGGACATTTTCAGATACGCTCATCAATTTCAATTTTGAATGCATCGGTGCTTCACAAACAGATGACGAAGTTGATATTAGTAAGTATCTTATAGAAAGCAGTGCATGAATGTAACATATTGAATATCAAATGCCATATTATGGTATGGTGGTGATCATTGCAGCAACCAGGACCGGACTAGACCTTTAACATTGTGTAAGGTCGTATGTAATACTGATTATAAAATAGTGCTTGTGAGTGGAGCCCGGAGCATGCACAGACGTGGCCATGGCTCTAAAAAGGGGGGAATTTGGGAAGCTCCTTCCCGCGAAATGCACATACCTGGAAATCTGATGAGCTGATTGAAACTTTTGATAACAAAACTGATTTAAACTTCTCTGACCATATGGGAAATATTACAAAAATAGCTCCTTCCTGTGAAATAATTTTTTGAGCCATGGATGTGTTGTAAAGAGAGTATTATAATCTGCACATTGTACCTGTAAGGTCTTAAAAGAATGGAATATAGCAAACCCAATAGTTCTGATATGATAACCACTCAGGTATAAGCACCTGGAGAGGTGCTATAACTTGGGAGCAAATTGTATTGTTCACTCAGTAAAAGAACATTTTTTGAAGAGTGCCCCCAAATTTTCAAAATTTGAGATTTTTTGCAGAGTTATGATGGTAATTGTCTAGTAAACTATACCTGCAAGTGGTAATGCTCAACAATGTGCATTTGTCATAAAAGAATTATCGAAGATCTCCAATATTATTTTAATTACAAAATTCCTTCTTTTGCGACACAAAGAATTTACAGCTCAACCATTCACAGGTATTGTTTACTAGTCAATTACCAATGCACCTGTGCAAAAATCTCAAACTATCTGGAAAATGGGGGTGGGTGCTCTTCAAAAATATGTGCTGTTAATGTTAGCTGAAAAGAGTCAACTCTTTATTTGCAGCAGATATACAGTAAAACAGAAGTTCAAAAATTAGATTTTCCCATCATGTAGTCAATATCATTTCTGAAAGCAAATCAAGCAAACCATCCCTATACACTTTGATGCATGGGGTTCAAGTTATAAAGTGTTGTAATTTTATAAGTGTGTGGTCATTGCCATCTTTTGTGTCCTGAATGCCAAGTAATCACCTGGACTTATATCTGAGTGTTGGAAAGTTCCTGTATTTCCTTTGAAAATGGGGGGGGGCCTTATGCTTAAAGGTAGGCTTATAGCCTCATATACCCAAGTAGTTATTGAATGTTGTGCTTCCTCAAACAAACACTATAGTGACCTACAATATGAAATGTAAAGTAAGTTAGTGTTTCAACTTTGTTTCACCTTTCTGGAGTTCTCTAAGCATCCTACCCCATTGGTAATACAGTCCTAATTTCTATACAAGCATTAAAATGGTAGTTGCAAATACTTACAAATGGGCACACATTCCAGAATGTGTTTGTGTTTGCTTAGATAGGTAAAGCAGGACCATATCCTGTTGTTTCATAGTTTACCGACGTTAGTGGTACTGACAGGAAATATAAGGAAATAAAAAGTTCAACAATGTGCTTTTTACCACTGATTTCACTATGGTTTCCAACTTGTCATTGTTACAGTTTTCTTATTAGTTTAAATCGGCTTTGTCCTGAAAAAAAATATATACCAATAACAAAGCTTTTTAAGTGGTTAGATATTTAAAAGCTGGGTGACATCCGATTTACCAATGTTGGAGTTAAAATCAAACCAGCCATTTGGTAGTAGAAGCAAAAAAACAAAAACAGGAAAAATTATCCAAAGGAGATGTGTGCGTGTATGTGTATGTGATCGACCACATTTGGAGCCTTTTTGTTCTTAACATCAAAAGAAAACATTTCCTGGCATTTAACAACAAACTTGGGTATTGAGAAAAATTTTAACTTTCGTTTGGGGTACCAAAATCTCAATTTTATGAGTAAAGTGGGAGACGAAGTTGCGTCACCAAGGAGTCAATCCAGATGGGGGGGGGGGGATTCCCAAGTCATCTCGGCCATGGGTGATAATGCCATTCACAATTAATTCTGAGTTCCTGTTTACCGCCCGTTTTCGACTTTCGAAAGATCGGTCACCCCCCACGGCTCGTAAAAATATTTAATTAAATATTGCCGAGCTTTTATTCAACATTTTTCCATCCTGTGAACGCACCACTCTTTTGTGGATCAGGATTGATGGGTCTTTAACGCACGCATTGTGTGCTTCTCTGTGGAGAGTTCGTATTCTAGTACCCGTCTTGCATAGAGAATAGTCTAAATGACTGTCTGCAATAGAGATCTATAGACGAGACACAACTTTTCAACTTTCTTTTGTAGAACTTCTTTGACTGAGCTCCAGTACTTGTAAGTACCATTAAGAAATATCTAGCCCAGTTTAGGAATTGACCATACGACATGAACAGAAAAATGGTGGTGTTAGGGTGCCAAAATTCGTCTACCTCCAATATGTTTTCGCCATGGCAAGAAGCGTGGGGACTACCCAATGTTTCATGAAAAATCACACACCTTTTTTTTTTGCTTGTCACTTGTAAATGAAAATATTGGTCTAATGTTTTCAAGGGCCATACTAATTAGCGTTAACTGATTGGAAGAAAATAAATGATGACGTCTGTGTGGCTGTTGTGCTGGCAGTCAGTGACACTGGGATTCGAGTGACTGTGACGCCAGTCGTGTGAGATGCAAAATTGGCTACAAAGCCTTGACGGGGGGGGGGGGGGTCTGATTTTTGAGGTAATGTTGTACACGGCTTTTGGGGCAACTTTTATCAGATTTTGGGTGGTGGTTTTGCAGCAGAGACAATGTACCCCAATGAAACCAATTGGGTGCATTTTTTTCAATTTTGCTCAAAGGCACCCAAAATTGGGGTGCTTTTTGTGAAAAATTGTGGTACAGTATGGCTGGAATTTTTTTTAGTATGTCTGCCTTTTGGGACATTTTTCGGATTTTTGGTGTAATAGGATATTGGGGTTTTTTCAGCAGAGACCAATGCACACAATGCAAACACATGCCATGGTTGGCATTTGTCGAAACACTTTTTGCTCAAAATGCACCCAATTTGGATGCGTTTTGTGAAAATTGGTACAGATGTGGGCTTGGAATTTTTGAGGTATAGAGACTTTTTCCTGGGGGAGGTACACGTATGATTTTTTTAGCATGCCAAGCTCACCCGGCAGGCAGCATAATTCAGTGTTTCTAGAATACTAGGGCTATCTGTCCACAACGCATGTTGTTGATACAGAGCCATGAAAATCCAGAAGAAACATCTGGAATATTTTAAACAGACTGGTCATTGCTTTTTTCATGAATAATGATCATTTTTTTATATTGTTTTTGTTCTTTTTGTGTGGGTGTGTGTTGTTTTCAATATCCGTTGTTATGATTGGCTTTTTTGGGGGGTGGATTCCCCCCCCACACAACAAGGTGTGCAATCCTTGGGCATGTATTAATTAGTAATGTTTGATCGCAAGTGCAAGTTCTCATCGTACTTCTGCTTTTGATGACCAAAAAAAATCAGTGTTTCTAGTCTAGATATGTTTCAAAACATCCTAAAAAGGCAAGTTAGCCTTACTAGTCCTACCACCCTTGTTGTTGATATAGGGCCATGGTGACACAGAACATAATTTTAACTGTGGAGAACACCCTGCGCTTTAAAATGATTGCTTGCTCAAGGTATTGGACAAGAACAAGTAGTTGTACCATGAATAACCAGGTCAAAAATTTTCTGGCAATAAACACCGCCACCATAAATGGTATCCCAATTCATGACGCATGGCCTATATTATCTTACACTGTGTCAGAGACCGATAAAATTTGCCAAAATCAGGCATTAAAATAGAATTTAAAATAAATTAATATGTTTACTAGCTCTGGCAAAGCTCTAGCACTGCTAGCAGGGATGAGAACAGTGTAATAAAGTGTTAAACATAGTTTACCTTTCCTACAGTCAAAATGCCGAAATATTGTCCAATATTGGCAACTTCAACTTGCTTCAAAATAATTATACTTAAAATGTTACCCACCAGAACTCCTCATTTTTTCAATTCAAACCTTAAACAGGACACTCGTATTAATTGTGAAGGCCTAGTTGTAAATCATTTCGGTGATTTGCTCCAATTAAGTCCAAACTTGAAAAAAATAAACCGTAGTGCCCAAATTTGGGCGAAATTGGTTGAAATTTCAAGCAGAAAACTGCCAAAACATCAGAATGAAATGCTTGTACTATAGGTCTGTGCTAATTTCATGGCCAGTAGTTGCTGACTGGATGTGAGCTTTCCAACCTGGCTCCCATGTGGTAGTTTGTTCAAGCGGCTGTAAATTTGGATAGTTAAAAACACCGCCATGTTCGTTGCCCACCCAAAACCTTTGTTGTTTGTTGTTCCCAAACTTCTTGAGCATCCAACTTTGTATTGGTATGTTGTCATCTTGTGAAGTACTAAGCCGCTCATCAAATAATGTATTTCCAAATCTGATTTGTCGGGTTTTCTCTTGTTGGGAGTCTAGCTTATATCAAATCATATTACCCTCTGGATATTTCCAGCCTATCTAACAGCATCAAGCACTATTTTGAATGGTCACTTGGTACTGTAAGGCCCGATTGTTACTCCACTATCGCTTCATCGCGCGATGCTGCGATGAAATTTTAATCGCATACGCGCGATAAAGTCTGTATACGCCGAGCTACAACTATCTCATCTCGCGAGTGTTTTTGCCTTTATTATTTTCTTGACAACAACTGTTGCCAGTTGGCAGTTTTCATAAAAATTTAGAGAAGTATTACATACCTGCCGTATTTTGACGATATAGCTCGGATCTCCCGAATGAGATCTAGCAACTAGAAAGACGAGCTGATATATTTACGATATAGGATCAAGTTTCGATTAAATTTGTTATCCATGCCTGTTGATCAATTTAACATAGGACGGATTTGCCAATGCCTTTTGAATTCTTGGCAATAATGTACATGTTCTGGAATATTTTGTATTGGTTTTATCATTTAAGTTTCGCACATCTCCAAGGATTTTGCATGACTTTTATCATTGTTAAAGGCAGTTTGATGATGACCATTTATTACGTTAACCCTACATTTGACACATGGGTTGGCCATCATGCAACATGTAGGAGGCAGATCTCAAATAGAATGAGTGGGTAACAAATATTTCGTACTCACCGCCAAAACATTCTTTACGATATCCTTAAAAATAATTATGCCTCATGGAATCATACTACTCGGGAATTGTTCGCACTACATCCATAGCTTTTAATAATTGTCCATTTCATTATACTTCATTGGATAAGTATTGTTGTTGATTATCGGGCTGATAGGGAAGTTTTTAAGAGCAGGTTCAGCTTGGTTTTCAGGAGGTCATCGCCCTACCTGTTTCCTCGAATACCCAATCAGAGAATTTTCGCGGCCGTGATAATCGCCTAGAGTTGAACAACATTCAACTCTCCGCGAAGGCTCAAAATCCCTCGCGCGATAGAAATTCTTTCGCCGAGGCAATTACAAAATCGGGGTCAGTTCCATCGCCAGCCGCGATATCTCGGACGCGAAGTGGAGTATACATTGGGCTAGAATGTTGGTTTGGCTCACAGTGCACTAGTTAAAATACTATTTTTGATTGTTTATTGCCACTCTAGTGACTCCCCTCCCCCTCACAATTTTTTTAAACCTTTTACTTTGAAATAAGTTAAGATTTTTAAAATGATATAAGGAATTTCTCAATGGACATCAACCAAGTTAGGCCGACATGTGATGTAGAGAGGAAGTGACAGACAAAAAGAAAGTAATAACCTTAAAAGGTGCCTACCTACAGTAAATCGTTGCGAAGTTTTAATTCAGAGCTTCATTAGCAGGAGCAGTTAATTGTGTTCAAATAAAAATTCTCATGTAAGATGCTAATGTCTCTTATCAAACTTTTGTATCAAGATACATACATAAATGACCTGCTAAAAAGCATCTTTCCACCCACACACAAACAAGAGTATTTTTTACTGATTTGCGCAACTCCGTAGTTTGTAAATGCAATTAAAATGATGATGGACTGATCTAAACCTTAAAACAGAGGGAATAAGGCTGAAAACAGAAAAGTAAAGAGTGTTTCAAGCAAGCAAATGCTTCATGGAGAAAATTAAGAAATGATGGAAAAATGATGTTCCGAAATAACGTTTTGCCCTGATACCAAAATTGTATGGACATTTTTGTCTTTGATCAGTCTTAACGTGAATTCAATTTTATTAAAATTCCTAGGGAATGGGGTTTCCTTCCTTTTTACCACTAATAAGAGTACCCAGGGCCTTATAAAGTGTTTTACATGTGATTGTCCCCGCCGAACAAGTTCGGAACGGGGACTTAAAATGAGCAGCGTCCGATCGTCCGTCCGTCCGTTCTTCCGTGATAAAAATGTTAAGCTCCATTGTGTATACGATTATCTGGATTCCGTAAGGGCGACAATGATGTACCTTGGTGGAAAGACGGGTGGGTGATTCTTGACTATTAGATTTTGGTGCTTCACATATTCCTTAAGTATCTAATTGCTAATTTATGAAAATGTTCCTCCAGGCCTGTTATACAAGTTTTCTGGATTCCATAGGGCATATATGATTTACCTCGGTGGAAGGAACGGCCGGATAAAAAAGGGAGGAGGGGAAGGGAAGAGTTTTGACCTGATTCCCTTGGGGCGTATTTCGGGCAATTGAGTATGTAAATGACGGCTAATTAATATGCCCAAATCAGCGTAATTGGCTATATTTTGACGCTGTACATTGGATACTCAAAATTCCTGCACTGCGTGAAAGCGTATCATGGGGCACATCTTATTTCCAGTGATAAATGCGGCCAGCGGCTTAGGTATGCAAATGAGCTACATAAATATGCGTAATTGCTGTATCTCTGAACGTACATCGGATAGGCAAAACATTTTCTTCGCTACATGAGACTACTATGCCATAGGGAGTGGTGGGGTAATTTGTGAGGGGTTGGGGTGTTGGGGAGGGGGTTATGTAATGGGAGGGGGTAGGTAATGGGGAGGGGCTAGGTATTGGGGAGGGGGTTAGGTAAAGGGGGGGGGGTGTTAGTATGGGGGAAGGGGGGGGGAGGTTATTGGCGGGGATGGTGGGGAGGGGGATGGAGGTTTGAGGGTTTAGTGGGTGAGGGGTATAGGGTGTTGAGGAGTGTGTGGTGTTGGGGAGGGGAGTGGGTGTTGCACGGGTGTGAGGGTTGATGGTGCGAGGTTTGTTGGGAGGGGGTGGGTTTGCAGAGGGTGTTGGGGGATAAGAGGGGTGTGGTTGCTGGGTTTGGGAGGGGTGGGGGTTTTTGTAGAGGGGAGTGGGTAGTTGTTTGTGGCATTTATGCATTTATCGCGACATTAGGCGGGGACATATTTTACGCATCGCGTAATTACAAGTTCGCCTTGTTGAATATATTCGCTAAATGAGTATCAATTTCCTTAAACTGGCCTTGTCCTGCCATGATCATGATATTATCATCTGAAAATCAATTGAAAAGTACATTCTCATAATATGACCCCGGCATGAGTTTTACCATACATGTGTAATTGGCTGAACAGCGACTGGCCTGCACTAAAGATCATGTACCAGTGCCAGGAATCATACCAAGCTCCTGCCTCCAGACCCATCTAGAGCAAAGGGTGAACCTTTAGATAAAAGGAATAGTTTTGTACAGTAAAGATGTCACTTCATACGTGGTCAACTAAAGCAATACATTGATTTTCTTGATGTCATGTGCACTTTTTGAGTCTTAAAATCATATTTTGAGCCAACAAATTTGTTCGTAATTTTTAAGATTTCAAAACAATTTCATGCAGTGTGTAGGCAATTTTTTGTAAGCAGTATACGATGCTTTTGATGGTTAACTGATAATTTGTTGCTCAATCGCAACTCGCAAGTGTAATTTTGAAAATAGTCACTGTCATATTTAGGTAAAACTAACCTTTCAAATGTCAAAATCCTCATATCTGTAGCATACTTAATGGCAAAGTTGTGGGCTTTTTAAAGGACAAATATCTTTTGTTTTCAATTGTTTTTATGAACTTCTTGCTTATTGCAATTTCATCATTTACCAATAGTGGCATGAGTGTGTTAACCCTAACCCTTCCCTGTTTTTAGCCTAAGTCCCTGGAGAAAGGGAAGGAATAGGAATAAATGGAGAAAAGGAGTAGAAGGGTGGGAGGTTCAGTGGGGATTCGATCCGGCTGCTACTACGCCTGCTTATGGCACACCACGTCTGCAAGCCTGGCCCGGCCAGGCAATTCCTGCCCGTTTGTGTTCGGTTGATGATGCAACCACATCACATGGGCACTGTTAGAGATTTATGATCAGAACTTTCCCTATCCATTTCTTGTCTCCTGTGTACTAAAGGTTCAAAGTGGGTATTACTAAAGTGCATTAAAATGACCAATGAGTGTGAAGCATTAGAGTAAGTTTAACCACTGTGTTCATACTACTTGACCTCATTCTTGTAAAAATGTACATGTATGGTATGACACCTCACACCAGACATCTGTGTCTTGTTTTGGTCCCTTATAAATAGCATCAAGCTAACTTCAGTTTTGTGAAGCATTGAAGAGGCTGCAGGGTTGACAGTGTTGATAGTCATTAAATCCTGCAGGATTATTCAATTGCCAGGATGTATTTTATTTCATCAATTTTATGGATTTCCTGAATATCTTCTATACTGGAGACTGGCATTCAAATATAGCCTGTGTCTACGCTACATATATTGAGAAATACTTATCAAAGTTAATTATTTTGTCCTCTTTTTTACCCTTGGAAAAGGGTAGGGAAAAGGGTATGTTAAAATAACTTTAAATCCTAGACACAAAGTTACATTGAAATTTGTTAATTTTAAAACAATTCACCTTAAATTTAGGTCAGAAGCACTTTCTTTTCAGCTATGAAGGTTGAATAATTCAATTTCAGCATTTTTTGGCACTGAACATCACAAAAACATGTGATTATAAACATTGAAGTATGAGTGTATATATCAGTGCTACTGTTAGTTTTCTTTTAAAAAAATCAAGGATACATTAAAACTAACCACTTAAATTTCCTTAATAAACAAGATGTCTATTTTTCTAAGTTTTGTAATATTTGTTTTGTGTATGCAGGTCAGTCACTCAAGGAATTTGGCAGGCTTATATCAACTATCGAAGATGAAAGGGATCGTATGGTGAGTACACATCATGGATAGTCTTGGCTTGGGTACATCCAGGGGTGTCTATTTTTCCAGAAAATTGGAATTGTTCCCCTCCTTGCCACATTTTATTCCAATTCTTCCCCAAAATTTACCATTAGTTCCAATCACCTAGGCATCAAATTCTTCCCCAAATGACCATAGAGACCAAACTTATTCCCCCACCTCAGGGATGAATAACGGAAGAATAGACATCCCTGGGTACATCCCATAATGCACTTGAAACTGAAATAAGGTCATGTGACCCACAAACTTTCTGAGATCCTGTTTACTAATTTATGCAATGCAGTATTGGATTGGTTAAAACCATAGAGCTAAATAAATAAGTTTATTTATGTAACTCTATGGTTAAAACCCAGCCTCAGAAGGTAAGAGTAGAAACATTGTACATTTTGAAATTTCATTTTATTGCATTGTTGTGCACTTGCCATAGGTAAAAATCACTGATCTCTATACAATGGATTGGAAATTTGGGCTCCGAACTTGCAACCAGTGACGGCCATATCGGTAATCCAAAAAGAGCCCAAGTAGGTGGTTAAGAGCCGGTCATTTACACAAAGTGTGTTTCCATTGAAATGTGGAGAAATGACATAACAGAGTACACAAATCAATTCAGTGAGCTCAATGTATTTGAAGTTGTGCACGACGCGTTTGGGTTGCCATGTCCCTAAAACAAGCACTCAAGATACAACTTCTGTTGAACAGGCGTCTCTGGAATGCTATTGTACTGGTAGACCAAGATGTCCGCCGGTTGCTTCACTGATCTGCTATGCAATTACTGTTGTGTTGCCAATCCATTGTTTAGAGATCAGTGGTAAAAATGTTTCAATAAATATCACAAAAATCATCCATTTTCCAAATATTTAAATATATAGTCTATTAACATAGATTCCAATTTCCTATTGTAACAATATTGGCTGTGACATTACTGAAAATAGGGATACTGCCAGTATAATTTTATTGTGAGATTTTTTTTTTTTTTTTTTTTTTTTCCCCAAATGACCATAGAGACCAAACCTATTCCCCCACCTCAGGGACGAATAATGGAAGAATAGACGCCCCTGGGTACATCCCATAATGCACTTGAAACTGAAATTAAGTCATTTGACCCACAAAATTTCTGAGATAAACTCATAGTTGGGAACGTACATGAGCCGACCAATTCAGGATCCTACATTCCTATTTACTAGTGCAATGCAGTATTGGATTGGTTAAGGAGGTAAGGAGGTAAGAGTAGAAACATTGCACATTTTGAAATTTCATTTTATTGCATTGTTGTGGAATGTGCATTTGCTATAGGTAAAAATCACTGATCTTTATACAATCGATTGGAAGCCTGGGCTCCGCACTTGCAACCAGTGACGGCCATATTGGTAATCCAAAAAAGAGCCCAAGTAGGTGGTTAAGAGCCGGTCATTTACACAGTGTTTCCATTGAAATGTGGATAAATGACATAACAGAGTACACAAATCAATTCAGTGAGCTCAATGTATTTGAAGTTGTGCACGACGCGTTTGGGTTGCCATGTCCCTAAAACAAGCACTCAAGATACAACTTCTGTTGAACAGGCGTCTCTGGAATGCTATTGTACTGGTAGACCAAGATGTCCGCCGGTTGCTTCACTGATCTGCTATGCAATTACTGTTGTGTTGCCAATCCATTGTTTAGAGATCAGTGGTAAAAATGTTTCAATAAATATCACAAAAATCATCCATTTTCCAAATATTTAAATATATAGTCTATTAACATAGATTCCAATTTCCTATTGTAACAATATTGGCTGTGACATTACTGAAAATAGGGATACTGCCAGTATAATTTTATTGTGAGATTTTTTTTTTTTTTTTTTTTTTTTCCCCAAATGACCATAGAGACCAAACCTATTCCCCCACCTCAGGGACGAATAATGGAAGAATAGACGCCCCTGGGTACATCCCATAATGCACTTGAAACTGAAATTAAGTCATTTGACCCACAAAATTTCTGAGATAAACTCATAGTTGGGAACGTACATGAGCCGACCAATTCAGGATCCTACATTCCTATTTACTAGTGCAATGCAGTATTGGATTGGTTAAGGAGGTAAGGAGGTAAGAGTAGAAACATTGCACATTTTGAAATTTCATTTTATTGCATTGTTGTGGAATGTGCATTTGCTATAGGTAAAAATCACTGATCTTTATACAATCGATTGGAAGCCTGGGCTCCGCACTTGCAACCAGTGACGGCCATATTGGTAATCCAAAAAGAGCCCAAGTAGGTGGTTAAAGAGCCGGTCATTTACACAGTGTTTCCATTGAAATGTGGATAAATGACATAACAGAGTACACAAATCAATTCAGTGAGCTCAATGTATTTGAAGTTGTGCACGACGCGTTTGGGTTGCCATGTCCCTAAAACAAGCACTCAAGATACAACTTCTGTTGAACAGGCGTCTCTGGAATGCTATTGTACTGGTAGACCAAGATGTCCGCCGGTTGCTTCACTGATCTGCTATGCAATTACTGTTGTGTTGCCAATCCATTGTTTAGAGATCAGTGGTAAAAATGTTTCAATAAATATCACAAAAATCATCCATTTTCCAAATATTTAAATATATAGTCTATTAACATAGATTCCAATTTCCTATTGTAACAATATTGGCTGTGACATTACTGAAAATAGGGATACTGCCAGTATAATTTTATTGTGAGATTTTCTTTCCACATGCAAATTAATGACACAAATATTACTGTCCAATTTCAGATGAGCTTTAAAATTCAATGTACAGAAAGGCAACAGTGTATTCCTTCTGTGCTTATGTCTGGTGTATTTATGGCATGAATCTATTCTATTTTGGTTAAATAGATTGGTTAATTCTGTCCCTGATTATACAGATCATGATCCCAAAATTGTCAGAATTATTAAATATTTTGGTGCATTCACATATGTCGATCAATTCAAGACACTTGGATACAGTGGTCCTTGGGTAGTGACCCACATGTTGGTGATCTGATGTGACTTTTGTGACCTCATATGACCTTTGTCCCCATTTACAAATGCGACAGCAGATGGCACATGCATTCGGTGAACGCTGTATGTGCAAGTGGTCAAAATGTTAACCCTAAACATAATTGCCCACTGTTTCCACATAAGTCCACACATTTTCATGACACTTGCATGTAATGGTCCTTGGGTAGTGCCTCACAGTTACCCCTGTCACAAGTGGGGTCAAAGGTCATCTAGTGGTCATTTAAGGTCATGACCCAAAAATTGTAAAGATTATGAAATTGCTTGCTGTATCCATATGCCAATCAATTTTCTTGACATATCGATACAATGGTCCTTGGTAGTGTCTCATGTGTTGGTGACCGTATGTGACCTTGGTGACCTCATGTGACCTTGGTGACCTCATGTGACCATGGTGACCTCATGTAACCTTTGTCCCCAATCACCAACCATGACGGCAGCTGACACATTCGGTGAATATTATATTTTTAATTTTATTGATTCTCTTAATAACTTGATGACATACTTCTTTTTTTAATTCACAGCTGGAGCATGCAAAGGACCAGTTAATATCACCCTTAGAAAACTTCAGAAAAACACAGATTGGTGGTGCAAAGGTAGGTGACACTCTATGTTGTATAATTTTTGTGCATGGAGGCACTTATTTTGTGGCCAATGTGAATCTTAAAAATACCTTACTGTCTTTTTTTTTTTTTTTTTTTTTCACAAGTGGGGTCAAAGGTCATCTAGTGGTCATTTAAGGTCATGACCCAAAAATTGTAAAGATTATGAAATTGCTTGCTGTATCCATATGCCAATCAATTTTCTTGACATATCGATACAATGGTCCTTGGTAGTGTCTCATGTGTTGGTGACCGTATGTGACCTTGGTGACCTCATGTGACCTTGGTGACCTCATGTGACCTTGGTGACCTCATGTGACCTTTGTCCCCAATCACCAACCATGACGGCAGCTGACACATTCGGTGAATATTATATTTTTAATTTTATTGATTCTCTTAATAACTTGATGACATACTTCTTTTTTTAATTCACAGCTGGAGCATGCAAAGGACCAGTTAATATCACCCTTAGAAAACTTCAGAAAAACACAGATTGGTGGTGCAAAGGTAGGTGACACTCTATGTTGTATAATTTTTGTGCATGGAGGCACTTATTTTGTGGCCAATGTGAATCTTAAAAATACCTTACTGTCTTTTTTTTTTTTTTTTTTTTTCACAAGTGGGGTCAAAGGTCATCTAGTGGTCATTTAAGGTCATGACCCAAAAATTGTAAAGATTATGAAATTGCTTGCTGTATCCATATGCCAATCAATTTTCTTGACATATCGATACAATGGTCCTTGGTAGTGTCTCATGTGTTGGTGACCGTATGTGACCTTGGTGACCTCATGTGACCTTGGTGACCTCATGTGACCTTGGTGACCTCATGTGACCTTGGTGACCTCATGTGACCTTGGTGACCTCGTGTGACCTTGGTGACCTCATGTGACCTTGGTGACCTCATGTAACCTTTGTCCCCAATCACCAACCATGACGGCAGCTGACACATTCGGTGAATGTTATATTTTTCATTTTATTGATTCTCTTAATAACTTGCTGACATACTTTTTTTTTTAATTCACAGCTGGAGCATGCGAAGGACCAGTTAATATCACCCTTAGAAAACTTCAGAAAAACACAGATTGGTGGTGCAAAGGTAGTGGGTGTCAATCTAGGTTTAGGTTGTATAATTTTGTGCATGGAGGCACTTATTTTGTGGCCAATGTGATCTTTTAAAAATTACCTTACTGTCAAGCTGCTCAAGTGGCATTGACTTGTAATTCGAAATTAAGGAATCGGTTCATTGACGGTTTTCTAGTTTTTGTACAGTTGTTATGGTGCCAATCCTGACTTAATTAACTATGGGTATAGAAATGCTTTAATAAAAAGTTACCGCGATGATATCGTCATTTACCTTAAAGGGTACAAGCAGCGATAATGCGAGAGATTTTTAAAAATGTGGAAATGCATTTTAGCTTATAAATCAAAGATTAACTGTTACATTTCCATATAACTACTTAAGGTAGGAACAAAGAACACCCAAATAGTGAACAAAAAAATGAAGTTTTTGATGGAAAAAGGTCATACCGTCTCCCACAAATACACACATTACAGTGATGACGGAACTAAAACACCTTCAAAACTTAAGTGTGGTTACAACATTACAGGAAAAACAAAGAACAAAGTTTGGTTTGAGGTCAAACTGTGCAGGTCATGGCGCACCTAATATTACAGAAAATCGGGATAGTAAAACGAAAGGCTTTTTTTTGTATCCCCGCCCGAACGAGTTCGGAATGGGACTATAAAATGAGTTCGTTCGTCCGTAAGTTCGTCCGTGCTAAAATGTTAACCCATGGTGTATACGTTTATCTGGAGGTTCCGTAAGGCATATGATGTTGTAAACTTGGTGGAAAGAAGAGGGTGATGAGTTCTCGACACCTGATTAATTTCTGGGCGTTAAATATGCTAATGAGATCTAATGCCATCATTTATGAAATAATTTCCTTGGCAAGGCCTGGTATATATTCTTTGAGTCCGTCTATTATATAATAATGTAACTTGGTGAAGGAAGCGGGCTGAAAGAGTTCTCAACCTGATTAGATTTTGGCTATTTAGGGCAAATTGAGTATGCAAATGAGTAATAATATGCAAAAAATCAGAGTAATGCCATATTTTTGAAACGGTGCGTTGTGCCCGGGTGGGGTGTGCCAGGGAGGGTGGGGTGGTTGCCAGGGTGGGGTGTGGCAGGGTGGGGTTGCTAGGGTGGGTGTTGCCAGGGTGGTGTGGGTGTTGCCAGGGTGGCGTGTGCAGAGTGTGGGAAGGGGTGGGTGGGAATGGGAGTGTTGTGGGGTGTTGGGGAGTTGTGGGCTGTTGGGGAGGGGGATGGGTGTTGCGGGGGTTGGGGGTGGGGTTTTGTGGGGGTGGGAGGGGTGGGGTGTGGTAGTGCCTGTATCGCAATATTAGTTGGTCGGACAGTCGGCGGGGAACATATTTACGCTCGTGTAAATTTACAAGTTCGCCTTGTTTTATTTCAAGTCGGATTTTGATACGCACGGCATGTATAGAAATTACCTGAATCGGATTTTAAAAAAAGTAGGCGTTGTGTTAATTAAAATGATTTTCAAGCCAACCACTTGCAGGTTATGTTAGCACATATTGCGCAGTAAACACAATAACAATTTTATGATTTTTTTTTTAATTTCGGATCAGCAAATCGCTGCTTCTCCCTTTATTTCTTTTTTAATAGAGTAAATTGTATTTAACATGAAAATGTGTGAGCTTAAAATACAGTGCCAATCAACACATATCTGCTACCCAAGCCTCTATTTGCACTGCTATAAAACGTGGACTGCTTGCAGAAATGAACTGAATCTTCATATAATCTCACCCAGCAACTTAAAACACTTTTGTACACCCTTGTGGAGAAACCAGAGTACATACATCGATGCTTAGGTAAACACTCCATATGAATAATGTGAGTGATTAAATCAATCCATAATGCATTGCTATGTTGCCTACAAGAACTGTTCTTAAACACATGGAAGTAGCCTTTTCAAGAATTTTAAGAACCCAGGCACTTTTATAATCATGCTAAAAATTATATGTGCCTTTTGAGTGTAAATGTCAGGGTTTTTATGTGTTAATAATAGATATTTTTGGGATCACAGGACCTTAGTGTTGTGAAATTTCCCAACTAGTGTCTTTGTGGGATGGACTCTGTTACTTCGTGATCTATTTTGAGGCTTTATCAGTCTTTTTGTAAATGAGTGTGCAATCTTGGACTGCTTGGGTATAACAACTCCAGATAGACCGTAGACCATTAAAAGTTCTTAGTTACCATGGCAAAATGCAAATGATACAGTTGTTGGCAAGTTATAACGGGGACATTGTAGATCTGACATTATCCCATTTTAACTAACCAAAACATTCTAGTGAACTAATTTGCATATTTCATCTACACTGCCACTTTTTTGCTGTGACAAATTCATCCAAACATACTCCTGGTTTGTTGAAGGTTGTTAACCCTATCACTTCCAAAACTCACTAGCACTCAATGAGCTGAGGCTAGAAAATGCACTAAGTGCAAAAAGATGCGATGACGTCATCGTACCAACACTCATATGGGCACAAAATCCCTGGCCGGGCCAGCGACTCCCTTGTGGCTTGTCATCCCTGCTCATGGGAATGGTGCGCCGGAGGTCCCGGGTTCAAATCCCTCCACGGATGTCCATTCTTCTTTAGCTTCTATCCCTTTACCCCTTCCCTTCCTCTCTGAAGATAGGCTAGAAACCAAAAGGCTGTTAGTGTTAAAGAGTCTACTGAAGTTATTTTCTTTTTTAATTCCTACAGCAATAAGCAAAATCCTGTATTTTCCAGCTCATTTCAAATATTCTGCAAATTGTCTATTCCACAATAAGGGATAAGCAACTGCACCATTGATGCTCTCATTTTTATAATAATATAATTCTACTCCCAAAGAGCCACTTGTTGAAATTCACAAATGATTAAATTTGGGTTATTGGACTTCAGTTTTCAACCTAGCTTGCATGTTTGTGAAGAATGAAGCTTGGTGATGCAAACTAATGGATATAAGTAACTGGACTGAGCAACAACACCAGTAACAATATGCTCTAAAGTACATTTCCAGTGAACAGAAGCACCTATATCATTTTCAATCATGAAATTGAAATTAACAGATAAGATAACGGTCATTGGAAATCTTCCCACTACTTTCTGACCTCCTGTGGAAGTCTCTTGGGTATTCATACGTGGAGTACGTGCATTTCTGATAGACGAGTTTGAGTAAAACTAGACCAAATATATTGGATTTGATTTCATGTTCTTTGCCTTTGATCTCCTTCCCATAAATGCAAAACTCTACAGGTGCAGATTAATAGGAAAGGAAAGGAGAGTGAAGAATGACAAGTGGGAAGGAAGAAAGGAAGGGGGAGGGAATGGGTTAATTGCTCTGCTCTTTTCATCCAATGCTATATCTGATATGGTTTACTTTGAAGTGAATCATCTTCTAAAATCAGAAGACAGTGCCCAATCTACTTGATAAATGTTAAAATGTTGATGTACCTTTGTGCACAGCCTTAACACAGCACTCAAACACACACACAAACACACACACACACTTAGCAGGTTTTTGAAGAAAAAAAAAACAAAGGGAGAAGGATGTGATTTTAATTTTTTTTATTTGGAAATAGGTGAAAATATCTATATTTACCATATATTTAGCATACATGCGGCATTTGCACTACCTGAAACAAGTGGCCTTATTTTCTAATTCTGCCATGTAGGTTCCTCTAATGATCACTAAACCTATTTAAAATCACTTCTTGTACATTAGCCAACCTCAGCCTGTAGTAATGATCTCAACTTTTGAAGCATCATTTTACTAAAGTTATAATTGAAATGTTAAAAAATGAAATTAAAATTAAGCAGCCTCAACAAAAGGAAGCAGAAGGGGACACTAAACCTTTTTGTGTCGTCTGCAAGAATTGCAGAAGGCACATAGTGATTACTCTGGTCGTGTGTGTATGTGTGTCTCAAAATGTTAACCCTTAATATATTGCAGGCCATATGAGTTCCGTAAGGGCTACGATGATGTAACTTGGTGGAAAGGAGGGGGCGGGGTGGGGTGACATGTTGGTGACCTCATGTGACCTTTGGCCCCATTCACAAACCGCGACGGCAGACGACACTCGCGGTCCAGGGACCCCGATGTATTTTTTTCCCCCATTCTACTTGGCCTCACCCTGCCAGACCATTAAAGCTGGTCAATCTATCTTCAGTAACACTTACCATCTAGGCTGTCAAATGTTAATTCTTTTTCAAAATGGCTACTCAATCACCAGAGGCAATCACTTGGAGGAAGGGGGAGGGATGCATCTACTTGTTTTTTGCTCGCTGATTGTACAGCAACAGGTGATGTAGCACCCTTGAACCATGAAGTAAGATCTTTCCTGCTGAGACAGTACAGGAAGGATGCCTGCAGCTAGTGAAAAATATCCCATCTCAACTGTTATACACACACCCCTATCTACTACACACCCAACATCTTTAGTGAGGTGCATATGTAGCAATGAATTGTATGCAATCTAAAGAGGGTGCAACCTAGCTTGCATGTTTGTGAAGAATGAAGCTTGGTGATGCAAACTAATGGATATAAGTAACTGGACTGAGCAACAACACCAGTAACAATATGCTCTAAAGTACATTTCCAGTGAACAGAAGCACCTATATCATTTTCAATCATGAAATTGAAATTAACAGATAAGATAACGGTCATTGGAAATCTTCCCACTACTTTCTGACCTCCTGTGGAAGTCTCTTGGGTATTCATACGTGGAGTACGTGCATTTCTGATAGACGAGTTTGAGTAAAACTAGACCAAATATATTGGATTTGATTTCATGTTCTTTGCCTTTGATCTCCTTCCCATAAATGCAAAACTCTACAGGTGCAGATTAATAGGAAAGGAAAGGAGAGTGAAGAATGACAAGTGGGAAGGAAGAAAGGAAGGGGGAGGGAATGGGTTAATTGCTCTGCTCTTTTCATCCAATGCTATATCTGATATGGTTTACTTTGAAGTGAATCATCTTCTAAAATCAGAAGACAGTGCCCAATCTACTTGATAAATGTTAAAATGTTGATGTACCTTTGTGCACAGCCTTAACACAGCACTCAAACACACACACAAACACACACACACACTTAGCAGGTTTTTGAAGAAAAAAAAAACAAAGGGAGAAGGATGTGATTTTAATTTTTTTTATTTGGAAATAGGTGAAAATATCTATATTTACCATATATTTAGCATACATGCGGCATTTGCACTACCTGAAACAAGTGGCCTTATTTTCTAATTCTGCCATGTAGGTTCCTCTAATGATCACTAAACCTATTTAAAATCACTTCTTGTACATTAGCCAACCTCAGCCTGTAGTAATGATCTCAACTTTTGAAGCATCATTTTACTAAAGTTATAATTGAAATGTTAAAAAATGAAATTAAAATTAAGCAGCCTCAACAAAAGGAAGCAGAAGGGGACACTAAACCTTTTTGTGTCGTCTGCAAGAATTGCAGAAGGCACATAGTGATTACTCTGGTCGTGTGTGTATGTGTGTCTCAAAATGTTAACCCTTAATATATTGCAGGCCATATGAGTTCCGTAAGGGCTACGATGATGTAACTTGGTGGAAAGGAGGGGGCGGGGTGGGGTGACATGTTGGTGACCTCATGTGACCTTTGGCCCCATTCACAAACCGCGACGGCAGACGACACTCGCGGTCCAGGGACCCCGATGTATTTTTTTCCCCCATTCTACTTGGCCTCACCCTGCCAGACCATTAAAGCTGGTCAATCTATCTTCAGTAACACTTACCCATCTAGGCTGTCAAATGTTAATTCTTTTTCAAAATGGCTACTCAATCACCAGAGGCAATCACTTGGAGGAAGGGGAGGGATGCATCTACTTGTTTTTTGCTCGCTGATTGTACAGCAACAGGTGATGTAGCACCCTTGAACCATGAAGTAAGATCTTTCCTGCTGAGACAGTACAGGAAGGATGCCTGCAGCTAGTGAAAAATATCCCATCTCAACTGTTATACACACACCCCTATCTACTACACACCCAACATCTTTAGTGAGGTGCATATGTAGCAATGAATTGTATGCAATCTAAAGAGGGTGCAACCTTTATGTAATATATTGAGTTACAGAAATGCCATGAGTATACTTTGT